>VFFE01006666.1:115497-176752 GCA_008921705.1 Burhinus oedicnemus | reverse complement strand
GGGGGGGGGGGGGGGGGGGGCCTGACACTGGTTGTATCCACTTTTCTACTGTAGAAAAAGGGTGAAAAAGTGTCTAAAAGGACTAACTTCCCAGCAGTAACAGAGTCTAATATTGCACTCCCCTTCTTTTAGTAAGGGAACATACTCAGTTTGACTCCATATCAACTTCAGAAAAAACACACTTGCTGGCTTAAATTTACATGAAGAATTTTGTCATTTACTAAACACTGAAAAGCTGACAGATCTTAACCTGCAAATCAAGATGATGCAGAAAAAAAAGAATTAACATTTGCCTTACTCATAATTCCCTCAAAGACACTACGTTCTTGAGAAAAACATAGTGACGTTTACAGCTAAAAATAAAGGTCCAATTTAACAGTTTAAGATTCAAAACAGTTCTAAACGCTTGGTAACCATTTCTTTCTAGTACCTAAAGAACCCAACAACTCAGCTGTTTGAAAGTGATTTGCATGCATTAAACAGTATTGCATTAATTCAGCAGTCCATTCCAGTTTGTTTCGAATCCTGCCTGAAATTCTTTGCTCCCAAAATATCTACGAAAATAGAAGATGCAGCTGTGCAAACTGAGACAATTCTGACTTTTAAGAGGAACATAAAAACTAATCAAGCCATGTTAGAATGGTTCCAAGCAAGTACGATTTAATAATGAAAAACTATGCAAATAGTTGGAGCACAAATGAAAATAAAGTAAAATCAAATACACCATTTGCAAAAAAATGAATGGAAAAAACCCATGAATCTATACACTCATTTGGAGTAAACTATTGTTGAGTATTTCTCTTTGAAAGTCATGTGTATTTGAGACTGCTACTCTATTAGTAATTTACTTACTTCTGAAAGGCTATCCTTCAAGTCTACCTATAAGCAGTAAAAAACTAATTGTTCTAGAATGCAGCAGGTCTCAGAAGCGGAGAAAATGCAGACACGAGAACACTGAGCAGAGTCTAACAATGCACCTCGCATTAAAAATGTACAGCAAACAATTCAGTTGAAGTTGTTAATTATTATACACAACTATTTCTAATTCAAATTATGAATATTAATTTATATTTTAATAAAAGCCTATTTTATTTTTTAGCATCCACTGACATGCCTTGTTCCCATGCAGGTAAATCGGTGCTTTCCATCTTCTTTTTGACTACTAACGAACAAACTATTAACACCATGGCACAGAACTGAAGAGATCATGCTGTCAGCTACCAGTACTACTGTAGAGCAAGCATCACAGTGTACTTGGGCTTCTGGAAACAGGGATGTGTTCCATATGCAACACAGGTTTCAAAACCTACCATACTTTATGCATTCCAACACCCACTTCAGGAAAGAAAAAAGAAAACCAACCCCAAAAAACCAACCCCAAAACCCCAAACCACACGACCCACCCCGCTCACTACAACAAAATGCTACAGCTCCCTGCTGGGACAGTTATTTTGTACAGCACTTACAAGAATGATACTGTTTTAAAAACAGCCTGTTAGAGACCAAAAGTAAACCAAAACCAAAGGGAAAGGAAGACACTGAGACAAGAGCTTTCCTCTGAACTCCAACAATCTCTTCTTGCCTTTTCTGTAAAATGGGAGTCAGCTTACTCAGCTCACAGAAAAAAAACATGGGCAACAAAAAAGGCACAAAAAGTACTGTATGAAAGATATGGTGTGAATGTACAGTATTTTACTCAAATGTAACACGTGAAGAACCACTCCTTACAGTGAATGTCAAAAAATATGCTACTGTTCCTTTTCATGTTCCCATTAAAGAGGGGGTTAGCATAAAAGCCAAAACCAGCAGAACCAATAGCACTTGACAATTTTTATGTGCCTACTGTTTTGTAACAATTTCATATGCTCCTTTAAAAAAAAAAAAGAACCAAAAAAACCCCAAATGACAACAAAACACAACAACAACAAAACCACAACAGGATGTGTATGGTAAAGTATGTTTTAAGCGTAAAATTTCATCCCCTTCAATGATTACAAAGTAGGAGGTTCAGTGATCTCATTGTAAAGAACGAATTGTTTCTGCTTGCTTTGAACAATAAGTTACTACCGTCTGGAATTAATCAACAATACCCAACTAAAAACCACACAAACACAAACCTCAGTAATCATTTATAAGACTGGGGTCAGGATAACTCGACTCCAAGTATCTTGCAGAAAACCAGAAAGATTATTGTTTGGGGGATGGGAAGAAGGAATTCTCACTACGTTATTAATCTACATTCATTAGATGAGGTGAACGTATGGCAAAACTCACATTTTATCAAGATAAATGCATTTAAGTAGGATTTGCTGTCTGAGTTTTCAGATGTTTTAAGGTGCCCAGATGTTCTCAGGATCTGAACTATCTTACCCAGTCAAGAAAAGCCACTATAAACTAAATTCTGCCTTAAATAAAATTCACTAAACAAAATTCCACTAGCAATAAAACAAGTAATAAAACTACCTATCTACCTGCATTTCATCATCACTTGTGACTATACATTTGCATTATTCCTGTCACTGATCTTTCATCCTATAGCAGGAAAATCCTATGACCTATTACTTACAAATTTAGTTAGCTGAAGTCAGCAATCAACGTGGGCTTAAAATCCTGTATTTTACTGATAATTTTTTTAATTATTATTATTTCTACATATCAAATGCACACGGTAAACATGGAGAAACCGCATCTCCTGAGAACCTGATGTGCACTATCTGCCCAGAGTACTTTGTTTCTTTATAAACAGTGTATTGTCATTAACTATAGAAGATCATTTATGGGAACAGATAGTTAAAAACTAATTTAACCACCAAGTGCTTTGTTACAGAGTATACTAGAAGCACCAAATTAATGTGCAAAAATATTGAGGAAGCACCAAACTTTTAGGCATTTAGTACTGACTTTCACATCCTTAGCACTAAGTTCAACTTCAGACAGGAAAATACTATAACCTGAAATACTATAATCCTGATAAGTTACCCAGCTCTTCTGCTGCTCCTGACATGTTTCTGGAGAACTTTAAGTAACTCCCTATTTAATTACTCTCAAATTAATTCACATGCAGCTTAAGATCCCATAAAGACCTTAACTAGGTATTTGAGACAGACACAAAACCAGAAAATGAGTGAGTTGCGAGGAAAAATGCCCTCTTTCTCCTTCTTTTCTGGTCTCCCCCTCCCCAACGGAAAGAAGCTGAGCACTGCTTTCCTCCCACCTTCATGTCCCTGGACACTGACACAAATCAGCTACCTTTTAGTGAGCGCGGAGCATGACGGATAGCTAGGCCACCGACCAGTAACACACACAGGAAAAGACTAGGCCATGGGAAACCACTAACACTTTGAAAATCTACATTTCAATTCAGTTATATAAAAGAAAGAAAAGAATAATTTACCTTGAAACTTTCATTCTATCATTTGTAGTAGTTCTGCAGAATTCATAGTAGTGTTACTCTTTAGTAGCAAATAACTGCTACCTGCAAAATAGTTAACATTTATATAATCATTGCTATTCTAATGTATTTATGCAGGTTTTGTAGTTCTTGTCTACCATTGGAAAAAAATTACATGTTGAAAATACGATAATCAAATGTAAATCTAACCACTTGGTTACAAAAAAATTACTGAAGTTTATGAAGACTTTATTTTATGTTTTAGTTAAACCATGATGCAAGCTTTTGAGAAAGGGCAGCATAAAGTGAGGGCTCATCTGGCCTGGTAGGGAAGAAAGCCAAAATGAAATAATTTGATTAGCAAGGCATGTGGGTGTGACCTTTGACCTCTCCTGTCCCACCCAATCTACCCTGTAACTGAGAAAGGATAGAGGTCTATGAATTAATTCAGTGAGAGAAAGGAGGGAAAAACAAACAAAAAAATGCCCAAAAACGCCAAACAAAAAAAAACACCAAAAAAAAACCCCCAAACAAAACCAAACCCCACCAAAATCCACCCTCCTGTTGACAAAAATAGGGACAACATTTTAAGATATTTTATACAGCTTAGAATTAGTTAATTTTGCCTAAACAAAGTTTGAAATTGTTTCTCAGCAAAGCAGAGCTGGTGCTTACCTCTAAGGTCTGGAGCATGTGATGCCAACAGCTCTGCTCATTTGCATACAGTCAAGCTAGGCTGCTGCAATGAAGAGCACTTCGTCAGCCATTTTGAAACTGCACTGTCTCAGCTGCACTGAAAATGTGATTAAGATGGCTGCAATGTGCACTCAAGACCAGCCACTCAGTGACAACTCAGCAGCGGATAAAACATTTATACAGTAAAGCACCTCCCTCTTTGCCACGCTGCAACAAACTGCACAGGCAGAGGGGGGCCAGAGGAATGGCTTCTTTGACAGACAGGAAATGGTTAATGCACAGCTGCAACACTGCAGCTACTCAGAGCACCACTGGTAAAGAGAAAACTAAAATGAACCAAAAACCGGCAAGAGGCAGCCCTGCTAATTCTGCGCTCCAGGACTTGTATGGCAAACTTCAAATCCCTCCCGACTCCAGGCAGTTCAGAATCCATGTCACATATTAACAGCCACAGATACAGAGCCAGGTCATGCATAGACCTGACAGACAAGCCTTAGGGAACACTTTTCAAGAGCAGCCTCACTTCAGTTTTTACCAAAAAAAAAAAAAAAAAAAAAAAGCTTAAGAATCCGATCTATACCTTTTTACAGCACCACCTATTTTGAAATACTGTGTAATATTAGTTGCCCAATAAAACAGTTTTACTTGGGGGAAAAAAGGAAGTTCACCTGATAAATAAGGAAGCTAGCAAAAAACCCAAGAACACTCCAGAACTTCATTGCCCACAGAAATTGAGCATCTAATTCTTTATATATGATGCAGTATGTTGTGTAAGTTTTTCAAAAAAGAGCGAGATCTAGAATCCCTTCAGCAATTTTGCTGGGATCTTGTAATGATACCAAGTAGTTTGTTCCTAAAGAACTGGTTTGGGAACCTATGGGCGGTGACAGAGGGACTGTCAAACAAATACACAATTTTAATACAAGCAGAACTAAATATAATACAGGTTTCTCTCTAATATCTGTTCATTAATGCCAATCACGCACTATGGTCCAGGCAACTGTGGATCAGTTCTGGAGGCAGCTCCTCGGTATCTGCCTCACGTCCTCATGTACACCTCTTCTACAAAATCCGAATATGGCTATTTTAAAACAAAGTAACTGCAAGAGCACGAGGCGATCCTGAAGGAAATGAATGTTGAATTATTCCTAACTTTCTACCAAAAAAATAGTCTTTGTGATCCAAAATTAGCCCTACACGGTAAGCCCCTCCCCCCAAGAAAGTGGGAGAACGTGCCCTCCATCAACTTCTTTTATGACAATGTCTACACTTACATAACTGTGCATGTCTGTCGCCAGCTGTAGCTGGTTATTTCAGGACCGATTAATCATGCCAGCAGTAGTTGTCTGATGCACTCATCAGCACCACAGTTAGTATTTCAAACTTTAAAAAATGTCGAAATAGACCATCTGGCTAATACAGGGACAAAAGGAAAAGCATGGTTTGCAACACAACAAAAAGCACACGCTACATAGATGTAAACAGCTACATTGATTATTATAGTTTTTGGTAATACTGTACAGATTTAGAGGACTAAATTAAAATATGCTTGAAGTTCAAATGCCCAAAAGACAAGTCTCTCAAAAACAAATTTGTGAAGACTGGAGAATAACTTCATTACCCACTACACTGAAGCTTGTCTTCACCAAGATGTATTACTAAATCAAAAAATAAAGTTTACAACAAATTCAAAAGATACCTAAGCAACCCCATGTTGCTTACTCTGAACTTCATACACAGAACACCTTCAGCTTACAGGGATTTACAGTAACTTGTAACACTTCAAAATTCAAACTTAGTATTTCATTTATATGACAAATACACATACGTTTTGATTTCCACAGTAGCAATGTTTTAAATAGAAGAGAATTCTATGTTTAGCGCACCTACAAAATTTGTACATCAGAAGGTGAATTCTGACCCCCAGTCCTAGAAGTTCAACAAAACCCTAGGGAGGTTCTAATCTGGAACCTGAGAGCTGCGCTTGTACAACACTGCATTCTCTAACATTCAGTCTTGGAGCTCAATACGTGGAAATTCAATGACTTAAATAGGTTTGAATAGGCATAACTACTTGGCAAAAAAACTTCAGAAAATACTTTCACTGAGCCAGAAAAAACAGAACCCATGTGCTGCAGTCAATCATCTTACCTTGTCAGAAAGCTTCATGAACAGGCAGAGGTACCGATATGTTAATACAGACGCTAACTGCAAAAAAATCTAGCTGAATGGGCAAGAAACCATATGCACTTACTCAAGAGTTAACTTCAGTATACTTCGGTTAACAGACACAGGTGTGTTAATATGTTAAAAAATAATAACCAAACTAATGTTAAAATAAAACCTGACACTTAATTAAACACAAAATTAGGAGTAAAATAACTCATCTGAGAATGTGTTGGTCCAGGAAATATTAACGTGAACCTACACTAATGTGGAATTCCTATATTAGCATGAGACTACAATTTCTTATTGCTACTTAGGGTGGCATCTATGTAGGTTCTCTAAAAATCAAATATAAATAAGAAAATCAGGCATTTTAAAGAGATTCAGAATGGAATTTAAATGTAACCTGTTATGTTTAGATTTCCCTAAAATACGTAATAAAAACCCCAAACAACCCTAACTCTGCCCTCTTGATGACATGCCAACACACTGCAGTATCATGTCAGCGAGTCCAATTATTCAGTCATAAGTTAAAATTTAAAGCAGAGCTTCCATTTTCCAACCTTCTCATGCACAGCAAACAAGAAACTCAAGAGAATGGTACCCTGTCATTTCTCTAATTGTTGCCCTGGATAAGTAATATCACCCCCCTCCATACACCTCTCAAATATCATTACATAGTATCAAACTTCATACTAGCGCTCCTACCCTGAAGAATCAAGGAGAGGCAGAAAATTCTGGAATTTGACAGGATTTTATGCCATCTCACATTACAAGGGCAGTAAAAAAAGCAGCCAAAGCATAAATTATTTCTTTTGCTCAAATTATATGCTTAGAAACCAGTCTGCGACATATCATCCACATTTCCTTGTGTACAAACCACATCTCATCCACCCTCTTCTTTCATTGTTCTTTTTTGTTTTGTTGGTTTTTCTTGTATGTTAGTTAACATTAAACGGACAAAACAGTTCTTACACTGATGAAATACATGAGAGACTACTACTGTTTATACGCATGCAAATTGAAGTCTCAATAAACCATCTACTGAAACCCTTCTTTATTCCTGTATTTACAGGCCGGTAGGCTGACTTCAAGGAACATCTCAGCTCTCACTTAGGACTGCAAGAACTTCACAGATAAAAACTGCTTAAACTATTGGGGAAAAGAAAGAGTTCATGAGTATCATGAGACAGAGAACACTAGAGTCCAGAAAGTCAGAGTCTGCAGAACAGTTGAGGTCTTCCCATAACTCCAAGCCACTTGATGGTAGGACCAATGAAGGATATTTTCAATGTATTGACTGAAGTCAGCAAGCATGTATGTTTATGCGCTAGTCTGCCACTAAACACATTTTGAAAGACTTAGGAAAAAATTAGCACGCCAGATCTTTTTAAAATGACCATCTGGAAACTGCAAGAAGTTGGAATCAAAGGTAGAAGGAACTTTTTTTTTTTTTTTTTTTTTTTTACCATAACGTCTCTTTACACTATTGTGAAATGGAGGATAATGCTTAGGACAGTACAAAATGACGAAGCAAATACACAGGTTATTTTAACAGCTAGCTGACGTATCCACAGTTGTATTATTCATAAAACCTGTGCTTTGAGTATGTGAATTTACTTAAGAGCATTTTCAGAAATTTGCTCTAGAAGAGAAAAACCATTTTTCCTGTATTAAAAATATCCATGTTACACACAGCAAACAAGATCTGTTAGTTTACCTAAATATCTTAGAAAAGAAATTATTAAAAAAATAGTTTGCAAGCAGCCATCTAATTTACTAAGATCCCACATGATTTGATGTTTGTTCCTGGAAGAAATAAAAGTTGGTAACTCCCGAGTACAGTTTTTAGTCATTTATAACAGCTCAAAATAAAATATCTTAAAGGGCATAGCCCCCCCCCCCCCCAAGTTACTTATAAATCCCAAAGCAACATAGAGAGGATTTATACAATATACATACATATACATAGTGTTATGAATTCCTCCAAAGTGATATGATGGAAGCTGACATACAACTGAGGATCAGGCATACAGTTACTATTACGCCTTCAGCTACACCACCAAGGAATCATTACAAAAAAAAAAAAAGTGGCAGGGGGAGGAATGGGGAAGGAAAGCAGACTTTCTGTTAAATACACTGGCAATTTTACAAAGTATATGCCAGTGGTACTAAACAAGATAATGAGTGAGCAGTGAAGCTAATGAAACCACATTTCCTGCAGATTTATAAACATTGTCTTGCAACTTATCAGAGTAACCTCAGGTTATCATTGGTGCCTTACTACACTGGGCAAGCAAGCGCAAGTACTCATCTAGTCCTAAGCTGCCTGTTGATGTGACAACCTCCACATTGCTTTGACAGACAATACCTGTGTCCTGACTGACAGTACGTTATCCCCCCAAAACAATGTGTAACTGCCAAGTTCCCTCACTGACAGCAATGGTAGCCTCTCCTCACCCCAAATGCTTGTTTTCACAAAATTTGCAGGAATTAATTATCTTTGATACTTACTACTCTATAAAATTTCCTGAAAACTAACAAGTCTTTCAAGGATTACTAAGGATAGAACAATTGACAAAATGATCACATAAAATTGGACTACTATATTAGAACTGAGCAGATTTCTGCTAAAACTTGCAGGGCTGTGGCACAATTAAACATTTTTGTCATATACCTGTTCTGTGATTTTCTGCTTCAGCAAAAAAAGATAATATATGTTTATTAAACACATCTGTCTTAGCAGTGGAATTCCTAAGTGCCATTTAATAACCTTATTCATGCATTTAAGTTTCATGCAAGCATTTCTTTTTCACTAACAGCATTGTTTTTTGTTTAATACTGTCTAACATAATCTCAAATGAAAACATAAAACACAAAGCCACATAAATTCAAGTGTAGCTGAAATTCTACTCTCAACTTTGTGCTGTTTTTTTGCATATATATATATGCGCACACAAATAGTCAAGACAGAACAGAGATAAGAACAAGATATTAACTAAAACCAGAACATGCAACTAAAGTTGCATATGAACTTAAGGATTTTCTGATCCCCATTGCTACAGAAAAAGGGAGGGGGAAAAAAGGTAACAAAAACCCTCACACAAACAAAAAAGGTAAGACACCTAGACACACTACGAAATCTCTAGGCAAATGAAAGTTAAGATCCCACAACATCATGCAAAATTTTGCTTTTAAAATCATGCAAAATTTTGCTTTTAAAAAGATAACCAGAACTCAAGAGCCTGACAAAAATCTATGCTCCATATCCTCCTGACTGAAAATCTCAAAGCTAGAAGATCGTACAGTTACCTTCTCTGGGATCAGCCACCAGGCTTTAATATCCAAAACAAGACTGAGCTACAGGAATTTTAAATATGAAGTATTACCCAATTCACATCTAAACTTTATTCAGAGATTAAGACATTCTGTAACTGTCCAACTTATCAAGAACAGCTGGTTACAGAAATCACTTTAGAGAATAACCTAACTTTCCCTCTGCTTCTTAATGAACTGTCAAAAAAAAATAATCAAGTTTTATTTGTTTGCTTTGTAGTTTTGGTTGGTGGGTTTTGTTTGTTTGTTTGTTTAAAGAAAGAAAAAAAACCCACACAACAACCTTATCTTACTCTCCATCCGGTTATTTGGATAAATCACTGCTGCTTGAAGAACATTGTTTCTTACGGTATGATGGAAACAGGAGAACGTTTTTTCATGCAGTACAGCATATAGTGCAATGAGTATAACTGAAATATCAGAGTTACAAATATACATGATGAAAGCATCATTTGTGTTGGCCAGTTTATGACTTCCCAATTGCTTTGTGTGTATGTAAATCTCTCAAAGTAATGTCACATACTAAAGAGAAGTCAAGAGTCCAGTCACAGATTTAACTGAAAGACATTAACAATCTTAGATTTCACTGCATTTAAGATAAATATTTTATAAAAATATATTGGGGGGGACCCCAAACAAAACCCCCACATTCACATATCATAACATATAAGTTGCAACTTATTTTCCTCTAATATCCCTTATGAAAACTGTGATGTATATCTACGTCACTGCAATAATTTCCAAAATAAACTCATAACATAAACACATAACTAGCACACAATATTGAAAAACACTAGGTGGACAGCAAACAGAAAAAAATGCATTCAACTTGCAAACTATGTAAATAAGAGCAACATACTGGTGAAGTATCTTTTGGCCTTAGTATCTATATTTCCTGAATAACCCTGAGATTTTTTGGCATAAATAGAATTCCTGATAATAAGCCTAATTAATAATTACACTATAAAAAAATAATGTAGATGGAGAGAAATTGGACTTTCTTTTTGTTTTGTGAGGAAAATAGAGTATCTGGTTTAGCCAGCTACTTTTCACTGTGCAAACAGAAAAATGCCTTCTCCCAAAAATCACAATCAAACACAATAAAAATGAGGATTTAGTTACTAATTAGGAATCAGTTACTAAAATAATTTAAAAAAAATTGTTTAACATGTAAACTGTTTCTGTTTGCAACACATTCTGTAAAATCAGTTTTTTAAATGAAACTATTTTTATTTAGGTTTGTTCAGTCTCTTGGCTAGCCAGATCACCTCCCATGCTGGGGGGAAAGCATATGCCTATGTTAGACCACATTTTCTGTCTTTATGCCCCAAATTCTGGAAGCATTGCTAAAGGAGTCTTTACAGGAAAACTAACATACTACAGTTAATGTTGA
Organism: Burhinus oedicnemus; assembly: GCA_008921705.1. Lineage (NCBI taxonomy): Eukaryota > Metazoa > Chordata > Aves > Charadriiformes > Burhinidae > Burhinus > Burhinus oedicnemus. The sequence continues at coordinate 165,770 of VFFE01006666.1, read as the reverse complement.
GCTTCTAAATATATGAAATGGGCATAACAATACAAGCAGAAGCAGGAGGTATCAGCAAACACGGCAGAGTACAGCATGCATGCATATCTATTCGGATTAGCATCTTACTGAAAACAGACTTCATAATGGATAGCAAATGAGAATTAAGAGGTCCCTCAATAAGAACATCAAAATGACTGTTTCAATTGATGTATGTAATTATTGTATCCTTGTATGAATCAATTCTGTTAAGTGTGATCAGTTTCAAGCCTACACAACAATCAAGATAGTCTTGTTAAATTAATTCATACAGCAAAACACAACAGTGTTTCACATTATCACAGGAAGCATCAGTTCAGCACTGCTACAGTTGGTAGCAAGGTTGGAGCTGATAAAAAGCCTTTTACTCCAAGCAACATAAAAAGTCTACTAAACTAAAAATATAATGATGACAACACAAAGATCTCTTCAGATTCTTTGAAAAGAACACACAATGGGCAGTTACTTATAAGCAGTGACAAAACCAGTTTTGCTGTATTTTAATTATTTGGCATTTATCAAAAAAATGTATTGCTATCCAAAATTATTAATACAATTCCCTTCTGGATTATATGTACTTAAGAACTTGATTTGATACTTCTGGAGCATATAAAATAATTAGATAATTGCCAAAGTTGAGGAATAAATAGTGGGTTTAGTTGCCATGATCCATGAATTGCACAAGTCCTCATGCAATCACCAGTGAATTCATTTTACGATGGGCCTGACAACTACGATTAGCCCCATTCCACAGATTTGAAAACTGAGGAATTATCTACCCCAGATCATATACCAAACAGTAGTGGGGTTTTTTGTTTGTTTTTTTTCCCCTCCAAAGAATTCTTAATAGTCAAGTTATTACTCTCCTTCGTACCTTTCTGTAGGACTGCACAAAACAGTACCTAATCAGAAAAATATACTTATTTCTTACATTGACACCTTGTTTGTGTACAGAATTCATATTTAACCTATTAATTTCAGATTTAAGCAGAAGCTAAGTATATTCTTCATATTTCTATTTTTAAAAAACTAAGTATAAATACTAATAACTGTAATAACTGTAACTAGAACAAACTGGTATAACAGATAATGGCCCAAAATATAGTTTGACCTGTAAAAGAGAGCCAAAGAGTATACTTGTAGAATATCCGGATCTGGCAGATGCAAACTCCAATAAACTTATTCATAAAAATATTGTATTTGGTTGTGTAATCTGCAATATTGACCAAATGTGTTTATTAACTACTCTTAGTTCCGCCAGTCAGACAGCATATTAAATAAGCTGTCTACATGTACAAGTGTTATTTTTCTGTGACTGCATGAAGGCTGCGGTTTTAAGCTCATTGACTGTTGCCTAGAAGAATCGAACTGTTCACCCCTTTACTTTAAGAGAGTATTTTTCCATCAACAATTCCATCCAACAAGTCTATCTGTGTTAAGGGTCACATTGACATTACAATATGTAGATTTATTTCAAGATTACTATTATGCAACAGAATATTCTAATGTAGGCATTTCCACTAGGTATCTGTCAAAGATTAGGAGATCTAATAAGGATATATACTGGTTAAAACAAAAAACTGCTTGAGGACCTTTAACAGGCCCCAGTGTCACATCAGAATTAGAATCTGAAATGCTTAACTATGAATAGAGTTTCAGTATTTTAAATGCTTAGGTTCAAAGAAAATTGTAGGTTCAAATGTACCTTCTTTACATGAATGTACTTCTTAAAACTGTTAACTTTTGCCATTTTGTTTGACATGGGCCTCCACTACAACCTGGAGTAGCCACTCCGGCCTTGTTTACTGATGACATCACATAAGTAACACACAACTAGGCCTCCCCCACCACTGAAACACCCTCATTTCTAGTAATCGGCACGCTCGTACGCTTCAGAAACTTTAAGCTAAAGTTCATCAGTGCGCTGTTGAGCGCAATAACAAGAAAAATGGTTTTCTTCTCTTTGCTCCCACGGCCCATCCGCCACGAGACTCCACATCCACACCCACGGTACGTGTGAGGACATCCACTGGTTGCACACAGCACCGCCCAGGTCACGCCATCTCCAGTTCGGACAGAGTTAGGAAATGCTTTCGAGGCGCCAAGCGGCTGGACACGCCGGTGTCCCACCCAAACACCCGCCCGCTGCAGTGCAGTAGGCGCCTCCCCCTCACCTCATCGATGCACAAGACGGAATGCAATCTGACAACTGCCTGGCGTTGCCCAGCTCTCTGCGCCTTCAGGACACAGCAGAACGCCTCAGCTGCACCTCTGCCCCACGCCACACCTACCTGTGACCCGCAGCGGCCGCCGCGGGGATCCCTCCAGACGTGGGGGGGCGGAGGAAGGCGCCTCCCCGCACCCCGCTCCCCACCTGCTGCCACCTCTGCGCGAAAACCGCAACGCGCATGCGCGCCGCCGCCTGCACTGGAGCCACGTCACGTGCTCCCATGCAGCGCGCGCCGAGCTGCGCCGCGCTTGTGGGCGAGCGTGGGTGCGCGCAGCGGCGCGTGTGCAAAGCTGCAGCCCCGGAGCATGCGCACTGCCGCCGCCGCCGCTGCCGCCACCGCCGCCACTATCACCACCACCACCACCGCCGCCGCCGCGCGGGGCAGCGCTCCGCAGGGAATGCTGCCGCTGCCCGGCCATGCGCGCCCCGGAAGGAAGGTGCGGTACCTGCGCCCCTGCGTCCCGCGGCGGCTCCTGCCTCTGCGCTCGGCGGCCGCCGCTGCCGCCTTCCCGCGGCTGCCGCCGGTGTAGATTCAAAATCGGAACCCACTCCAGGCACCAACGCCGCCTCCCGCCGTCGCACGCGCCGGGCCGTTATGCAAATAAGTTCCCGTGTCCCCTCCCCTCTCCCGGCTGACTCCGCCCCCTCCGTGGGCACAGGGGCCGGCAGTGGGGGCTGCCTCGGAGCCGGCCAATCCCTGGGCCGGCCACCTTGGCAGCATGCAAATGAGCCGCCGAGTTATTTAAATGAGCAAGTGGCCCCGCCCCTTGGCGGGCAGTGGCGGACGGTTATTGGCGATAACGCGCCTGGCCCGCGGGGCGCGCTGCCGCCGTCGCTGCCAGGGGGCGCTGTGGCGGGGCCGGGGGCAGCCGGCCCGCCCGCCCGCCCTTCCACCCTCCCTCCTTCCCTCAGCTTCCCGCCACAGCGGCTGTGGGCTGCCTGGCCCTGGAGCCTCGCTGACACCTTCGAAAGCCTGCCCGAGGTCCGTGGGTGCCTCCGAAAATAACCTGCGTTATCAGCTTCCTGCATGGTGCGCTGCGGCTCCCTTACCGCTCCTCTCGTCCAGGTTCTGGGCTGTGTGTGGGGTAACTTCAAGTTTTCCCTACAGACAGGCTGCGCCTGGCCAAAACACAGAGGTTTGGGGTTTTTTAAATAACCAGCTTCGGGTTTCAAGAGTGCCAAGAAACCAAACGGTACCGTTGGCGGTGCTTTCAGTGGACCTGAGGCACACACACGGCTTATCCTGGGTGAGCTGCAAGCAGCTATTTCCCACCCATCCCTAGCGGCCATTTCCCTCCAGTTCTGCCTCTGGTGCGGGTGGGAGGAGGAGAAAACCACGGGACCGGTTTTAATCTGAGCCTGAACTTGGAGCCCTTTGTACCGTTGCCAAAGGCCGGAATGACCATTGCCAACAGCTGGTCTGTCCCCCAAGGCACGGGTCAGGTCTAGCAGAGAGACCAGCGGCTGTATCCTCAGGTATGCCAGACGGCACAAGAGCATAGAAGGACATGCATAGAGTTTTTGGCAGGAATGCTTATATACCGCCCAATGTTGAGATTCAAGTACCAGTCACCATTAACCCTGTAATGGAGAGTCCCATTCCCTCCTTGTTAAGGCCAATAAAGTTCACATTCGTCCTACTGAAGGCGTGAAAAAATTGCATCCTGATTTATCTGCTTCAAGAGTAAGCTAAACATGAACTAAATTTTTGTCAGTTGTGTACAGACCAGGCTGACCAACAGGGCAGGTGCTCTGGTCCTGTATGTCGTGAAACAGTACCTATGACACAGCCATTGTACGAGTCCTCTCAGGTGTGCTTGGCGGATTGAGGGGCAGGGTTTTAAGATGCTGCCATTCCCAGTGGTTTGCTTGACCTCCCTGCTGCATGCTTCCATTGCACAGCCGAGATGGAAGAAGGAACTGTTTATATGTGCCCATAAATTTGTGCAAACACATCTGCAACAGTGCTTTAAGCAGCTGTACTAGCCTGGGAACTTGAACTGAAATGTGAGCATACATCTTGCTCTGCCATCTTTGCTACAGGCATGACAATTTCTAAGAGAAACCCGCAACAGTAATTTCTTAAACTTTCATAGCTAGCTTTATCGAGCTGCAGTGCAATACTGGAATGTTTTGTCTTCGAAAAAGGGAGACTTGAATTTTAGCTGAGTCTTCTGTGCTTTTGCATACAGAGGAGAAGGCATATCAGAAAGAAAGGGCTAAAACTGTCCAGAAGTGGGCAGTTACTAGCCATGCCTGTTGTTTTGCTGGTGAGCCCTTTTGCAGGGTCAAGGAATCACAGAATCACAGAATTTTCAGAGTTGGAAGGGACCTCTAGAGATCATCTAGTCCAACGCCCCTGCTGACGCAGGAATGCCTAGAGCACATTACTCAGGACTGCATCCAGGCGGGTCTTGAAAATCTCCAGAGAAGGGGACTCCACAGCCTCCCTGGGCAGCCTGTTCCAGTGCTCTGTCACCCTCACCGTAAAGAAGTCTTTTCTTAGGCCCATGCATATCCATCCTTTGAGAGTCAATCAGGAGTGAAAGCTTTGTGGCTGAAAGATGCATGTTTACAGAAAACCGGGTATTAGTACAGCCACCTCTTTGGGTAACAATTGGTGTTATTGCAAATGTAATTTAATATGGAAGCCATTACACAAACGTAGTATTTTGTCCACTGCAGTGCCTTTTGTGCATCTAAAGGGAGAATGAAGGTTTTGTCACCCTAAAAAATGCACATTTGTCAAGTCTGCATTTAGATACCAATTTGCTGCTATTAGCTTGATTTTCTTCCCACAAACAAATATAAAATATAGAAATGCACCAACAAACAAATGATTACAAAAATCTTTCTGGATCTCCGAGGAAAAAATAGTACTGAAAATCTGAGTGTCTCCAAAAAATACTATTTGTCAGGCCCGATATCTGTCTCCAGTTGGTGACAGGACACAGTTTAAACAGCAGCTGAGGGGACCCATCGACTACTACTAGAAGAGATAGGATGCGGTTGATTGTGATTATCCCCAGAGCATCTAGATTGCTGACAATCTCTGAAGTGTTTATAAGTCTACTTATAAACATGCTACTGTTCTTTCAAATGCTGAAGAATCCAGCTGTCCAGAGTTTATACGTTGCTCATGAGGACAGAAACTGAGAAATCTCTGGAAGAAGTTGAGAGACACATTTCTCTAATGAAATACAGAAACCTGAAAGTTGCCATTGAAATCTCATGCTTAAATAGCATGGGAAAGTTTCTGCAAGACCCAGTAGACCAATGGCTATTTCTCAAGAATTACTCATAAATATTTCAAATGCTGTTTAGAAAGGCATTTTTTGTGGGGTTTTTGATTTTTTGGGGTTTTTTGTTTGTTTTGGGTTTTTTTTGTGTTGTGGGTTTTATTTTAATTATTAATAAATTAAACACTTGTTTGAAAGGTGGCAGGAAACAAACGCATTCAAAGTTTTATATAGAATTGCTTATTCTATTTAACTTGGTATATGAATTCTTTTTGCAAAGACAGAATGTGATCCCGTTCTTCACCAAAGCTTTACAACAATGACAGAAGTGGAATATAATAACTTTCTTTGCTACAAAACACACTACTAAAAAACAAACAAAATTAGTTAATTTTGTTTTCAGAACTATTTATTGTTGATCACCAAAGACAACAAAGATTAACAGAAAATCAGCATCAGAATGATTTTAAATGGAAAATTTATTTTCATTCTTGTTTTACTTAGCATAAATTATGTTAATATGTTCATCATGATATCATAGACATTTTCTATCATACAAATACATGTCAGATGATTTATTATTATTATTGCTTAAAAATGGGTTTATAGAAAAACTGAAGAATACACCCCATAATATTTTTTTAATGCCAGTGTTCTTTTTTTCAACTTCTTTCTCAGGCAATATTCCCATTCAGCCTTAAAAGCAAAAAAACTCAACCTGTATTTTATTTACTTTATTCACATACTCCACAGTTGTGTTAATTAAATCCAAAGTTGTATTAATGTAGCTGTTGCAGCTAGTAAGTGCCCTGCTATAGCATTTTAGATACCAGTATAAGCAGTAGGCTAACATCCTTAAATTTGAAGAGCAATGACCGTATTTGAATTATCAGGTTAGTAATTTGAGGAAGCAAAAGTCCAGATTTCTGTCAACTGCTCTTGCTGAAGTCAGTCTGGTCATTAATTTGAAAAAGCAACAGTATCAGTTTATATTGCTCAGACTCTTTGCAAGAAGAAAGTTAAAATAAAAAATGGTTGAGAAAATACGACTTCAGCAGCTTTTATTTGTAATTTTTAAAAATTTTTTTAAATTTTTTTGCTGTGAAAGTGATGTGTAAAGCAAATACTACACTGGAGTTAAATTTACAAGATAGTAAAATTGTAACACCACAGAAAAGTACATGTCCATGTAGTTCACTTTCCTGTCTGAGGCCTCTGCTAATGTGTTCGGGCACTGTGATGATAAACACAGTGAAAAAAACTAATAGATTCCAATGCACTTTACAGAAATCAAAAAAAGAGTATTTTATGTGCAACAGAGAATTTCTTCTTGATGTTCTCAATTCTCCACTGTACTTAAGGCTTGAAGTATGCATAGAACATTTCATTTTCTTATTTCCAGGTAACTGTCATAGGACAGCTCCCAACCTACAAATGACATATCTCTAGTAAGCTGATTGCATGATCCTTCTTTCTGTATGTCAAATTGTGTTAGAAAAACAAGACTTAACACCTTAAATATTTCCCAAATATTAACTCTCTCCATATGATTTAATAATTGCTCATGGAGACATTGCAGAGTCACAAATGGGAATGATAAAAGTTAAAAAGGAAAGTGATCCACTAAAGAGGTATAGTTATCAGTATGAAAATGAACTTTTTATATGCAGAAAACTACTGACTTTTAAAGAAATCAAAATATGATCATAAGAATGGTTAGCAATGGGGGGGGAAAGTAATTTTATTTGTACGTTTTATTTTAAAATTATTGCTGGAAAATGTGTATTTACAAGAGGTCACCTTACTAAATGGACGACACTTTTGAGCCAATAAAATTTACGTTAATTTTTCTTAACTAGATTAATAGTTTTTCTTGCACAGTAATAGCCTAATAGGATGGAATGATTATGACTTCTCTGATTATAAACAGTTCCTATGCAGGGCAAAAGAAACACCATAATATCAGAAAGTCATTTCACTAACGGAAATATTTCTGGCAAGCAAAAAATATATCCCTATTTGACAACATAATCTGTGATTTAATGATTCATTTGGGACTTCAAGAATTTCACTAGGAAGGCTTAAAATGTCACTCAAAAAGGAATTGCATGATACCTTTCTGGTGAAGAAAAACAGAGAAGATTTTTAAAATTCCTTTTTCATATAAAGGCACTTTTTTTAAAATACAGAAACTTAAAGCACAGCCAGCAGGAAGAAATCTATGAAAGTATGTTAAGACATTTCCTAAACTTTTTAAAAATATGAACTTAACAATGTACAAAGAGCACAAACACGGTAAATGTAACCAAAACACTTGAGGAAATTTTACTATAATGAATTAAAGCTAATTAAGGCATTTTCACTTAGGTTGCTTTTCACTGTAGGTAAGTACCTTCCCGTATTGTGACTTTTGTAAAATATGCTAGTATTATCTATTATCTTTAAGGATAGTAAGAGGATTTGGGGAAAATTCTTAAATCTACTCTATTCCTGTCTGATTTAATAATAGTTTTTAAAAATAACATTTACTAATCATGAAGTAAATATTCTGCTGCTCAACTGTTTTCTGATCAAACTTAATCTGTGATGACTTTGCTGTATTAACTAACTCATTCATTTACTGAGCAGATATCTTTAGGTTAAACACCTACCAGTCATTTTTTTCTCTGAGTTGTCCTCTCCCTTTGCTACCTTCCACCTCCACCATAACAAACTAGATCTAACTTCATTTCTGGTTTTAATGAGAAAATTGTACTTTGTACCATAAGGATTATACAATTCAGCGGTAAGTGCAGACTAGCTCAATGATAAAGAAGTAGTGACAAACCCATGTTTTTATAGCTTGTAAAATTTGTTTCTACTACACTAAACTATCAGTATTTTGAGATACAAGCAAGTATCATCTGTACTGTGGATTCTTGTGCTTAACATCTAGCTAAAGAGTCTATCAGACTTCAAAGAAAAAGTAATTTTAACAAAATGTGACCTGATTGACAATTGGAATCTATTAAATGAAGATCCTTTTCCAAAAGGTCTAAAAATTGTCATTTCTAAGCATCAATCAGGAATCTGTTTGTTGGAAGGAAGGGTTTGTCTCCCATTGTCCTACTTATTCTTTGATATGAGAAAGTTGGGAAACCTAGTTGTAAAAACAGTACCTGATATACTGGATGACCTTGAAGTTATAAAAGCTCTTTTGGTTTTAGCTATTTTTCTTGCAGTTTATTTTGAATCATTAGAGGTATTCATATGGTGGCCATGGAACAATCTGGTTTTCATCAAGTCTGTTGACTATGTAACTTACTTCCTGAATACAGTTGTCTTTCCATTACTTCAGAGATAATTGGTCTAAAAGAAGCTCGGTTTGGAAGATGCCTTTTCCCCAATAAAAATGCAAAGTAACACTGCGGTAGCATTGTTATTACAGTAGAGGTTGAGTAATTAGTGCTTAGTTTTAACTCCCACAATACTTCTTAGAAGCAGTGCGCTTGATCTCCAAATTACACATGTAAAGTTTTATCAATATGTGTCTCATTAAGTTTTTAGTATTTCTAGAAACTGATGAAGAAATGTAAAGAATATTTCATATGTTTCCTCCTTGGGAGTACGTTTTGACCTGTTGGAAGAAATCTATCTGAACATCACTCTGGAATGTAATGAATATGGGATGTCTTCAGTAAATGAACTATGCAGCTGTGGGCTGATTTTTGTGTAGTCATGTTACTGACTTAGTTTAAATGAATGAAAATATTTGACCTTTTTGAATGTTTAGAAATGGAAATACTTTCTTTAAAAGAAAAAATTCTATACTGTTTAAAAAGGCTTACCCTCAGGGTGAATCAGTTACTTTTCTCAATTTCTTTTTCTCAGCTCTAACCGTGGGATTTTTTTCAATGTTATACCTGCTTTAGATCTTTCTAGAAAGTGGAAGACCCATGGGTTAACGAATCCAAGTGGTAGTAGTGGTAATAAATTTCTCAATAAATGATGTGTATCTTCAGGAAATTGCCAGTGAAGAATCAGATGCAGAGTGATTTAGTAACAACTTAAAAGGTAAAATACTTGGGCTTAGCTGCAGTGAACTTTTTCAAGAGGATGTTAATTACAAAATAATTGGGACATAAGAATATCTCATGATCTCCTCAGTTGTATATTGAAAGGTTTTTCTTTTTTTTTTTTCTTAACCACAGGATGATAAGCCTTGTATTAACTTGTTGGAGGCTTTGTAAATAAAAATTTGGCTGTCAGAAAAGAACTGGGATGTAAAAATGTGCTTGTTTGGGTTTATTTATTTATTATTGTTGGGTTTATTACTTTTTTATTTCCCACTTGGATTGAATTTTCTCCACAGTGACTTCAAGTGAAAATGAAGGGCAACTTGAGACTCACTATATTTATGCAAACCTAGAAATGCAATCATATCTATAAAAAAAAAAGGAACCTTTTGAATTGTTGGTTTTGTCACTGTTAGGTTGCCTGTTATTTTTGCTAGAAGTCATTCTCGTGCCATTAAAGCTTTTTCCTAATTGAAGTTGTCATCTGGTATTTTTTGCCACATTATGAGTACTTTCGTGTTAATTCCTCCTATAGGTTCCTTTAATTATGTGGTAAAACAAGATCAATACCTCTTGTATAAATATAGCTTAAAAAATATTGAACAGTTCTTTCAATAAAGGAAACGGGAAACCTGGTCACCCGGGATATGGAGAAGGCTGAGGTACTCAATGACTTTTTTGCCTCGGTCTTCACTGGCAAGTGCTCTAGCCACACCACCCAAGTTGCAGAAGGCAAAGGCAGGGACTGGGAGAATGAAGAATCGCTCGTTGTAGGAGAAGATGGTGTTCGAGATCAGCTGAGGAAACCGAAGGAGCACAAGTCCATTGGACCTGATGAGATACATCTGTGGGTCCCGAGGGAACTGGCGGATGAAGTTGCTAAGCCACTATCCATCATATTTGAGAAGATGTGGCAGTCTGGTGAAGTTCCCGCTGACTGGAAAAGGGGAAACATAACCCCCATGTTTAAAAAGGGAAAAAAGGAAGATCGGGGGAACTACAGGCCAGTCAGTCTCACCTCTGTGCCTGGAAAGATCATGGAGCAGATCCTCCTGGAAACTATGCTAAGGCACATGGAAAATAAGGAGGTGATTTGTGACAGCCAACGCGGCTTCATTAAGGGGAAATTGTGCCTGACAAATTTGGTGGCCTTCTGTGACGACGTTAGAGCGTTGGTGGATAAGGGAAGAGCAACTGACATCATCCACCTGGACTTCTGCAAAGCATCTGACACCGTCCCGCATGACATCCTTGTCTCTAAATTGGAGAGACATGGATTTGACTGATGGACCACTCGGTGGATAAGGAATTGGCTGGATGGCCACACTCAAAGAGTTGTGGTCAATGGGTTGATGTCCAGGTGGTGACCAGTGACAAGTGGCATTCCTCAGGGGTTGGTATTGGGACCAGTGCTGTTTAACATCTTTGTTAGTGACATGGACAGTGGGATCGAGTGCACCTTCAGCAAATTTGCCGATGACACTAAGCTGTGTGGTGTGGTTTAAACACTGGAGGGAAGGGATGCCATCTAGAGGGCCCTGGACAGGCTTGAGAGGTGGGCCCGTGCAAACCTCATGAAGTTCAACAAGGCCAAGCGCAAGGTCCTGCACATGGGTCAGGGCAATCCCAAGCACAAATACAGGCTGGGCAGAGAATGGATCAAGAGCAGCCCTGAGGAGAGGGACTTGGGGGATGTTAGTGGATGAGAAGCTCAACATGAGCTGGCAATGTGTGCTCACAGCCCAGAAAGCCAACCGCATCCTGGGCTGCATCAAAAGAAGTGTGGCCAGCAGGTGGAGGGAGGTGATTCTGCCCCTCTACTCTGTTCTCATGAGTCCCCACGTGGACCACTGCGTCCAGCTCTGGGGCCCCCAGCATAAGGACACAGACCTGTTGGAGCGGGTCCAGAGGAGGGCCACAAAGATGATCAGAGGATTAGAGCACTTCTGCTATGAAGACAGGCTGAGAGAGTCAGGGTATCTTTTCCCAGAGCTGACACCAGGTTGGCTGATGGGCTCAGCTGTGTCCTGTAGCGGGTCTGTTGCGAAGCTGGCTGGAACCAGCTGTATCTGGCACAGGGCAGTCCCTGACCTCTTCTCAGTGGCCATCCCTGCAGCCCTCTGGCTACCAAAACCTTGCCACCCATGGAATACATTCCTCCCCTTGCCTTTATGAAACATGTTTTGTCATTAAAACATACATTCCTCACACATCCTCCACACACTTCACTTAAAACATCAACAAAATATTCCCCACATCAAAATCAAAGTAACACCATCATGACACTGACAAGGGTGAACAATATACACACACACAATAAAACTCCACCACTTGTCCCATCACCAAAATAAAAATTCCCAACACCAGTATCAAAACTCCCCCAAATTATTCCACTCCCTGGCAATGTCCAGTCCAAGTTTTGCCCATTATCTCTCCCAATTACTGTCGTTATCTCAAATTCCTTGAGGCCTATGTTGGACACCAAAAAGGACAGTGGTGGCTTAGCCTTGTCTAGCAGCCAGACGCCCACCCAGCCACTCTCTCACTCCCCCCTCCTCAACAGGACAGGTGGAAAACATAGGATGGACAAGCTTAGAATAGTCGAGATAAAGACAGTGAAATCACTTACCAGTTACCACCACTGGCAAAACACACTTGACGTGGGCATCATTAATTTAATTTATTGCCAATTAAAATAGAATTGGGTAGTGAGAAATAAAAACAAAACTTAAAACACCACCTTCCCCTCTCCCCTGTCTCAAACCAAAAAGAGACCAAAGTTCCTATTGTTTAGTAAATAATATATTTTCCTTTATTCTTTGTTTTTTGATAAAAATGCTGAAACCTTCCTTTTACCACAAGCTGCTACTGGTTCTTCTTTTGTGTTACTCTGCTATAGTTTTATGTGTTGACGTTTTAATGTTTTCTTGATGTAGCTCACCATGTAAGTAAAATTATTAATTATTAAGAAAATAATCTTTTCAAGTGTATCTCACTTGTCTCAAAAGGAAGTGAACAACTTAAAATCAAAAGGAAACACTGTCTCGTCATACTTGGTTTCTTCATTAAGATGGGGTAGGACAGGTTTCTAAGGAAGTTCTTCCTGTGGCAAAAATACCTCTTTTGGAGCAGAAGGAAGAGAAACATCATGTAGAAAATCCATAGATACATGGAAGAAGTTATGCTGTCACTCAACAGCATGTTCTAACATGCTTATAACATCTTTCAGCAAATTCACTCTTTATTTTGCATTTTCGCATTAGCCCAACTTTCAGATACCAATAACTCTTTAGGATTTAATCTGAAAGAAAAACATGTTTTATGTTAAGTAGTATTATATTAATAATACTGCTTAATGAAATGTCAAAACTACTAAAAATATATTCGATTGAAAATTCCGACATTTTTAGTTTATAAACACTCATTGTGTGATCTCAATTTATCCTGGTCTTGTGTCTCTAACCAGAAAACAGAGAGAGAGCCCCTAGAATTCAACATACTACTAACCATAGTTAAATAGTCCACCCTCATGATGCTAGTGCTGAGTTGCCTAAAATGAGAAGAATGCATCATTTTTAGTGTATCTGATGGCAACACTGTCAGCTACCAAAATACAACTTTTTGTGTGATGAATGACAGAGAAGTAAATATTTCACAACACTTAAATAACACACTTTCTACATAGTATTTGATTAACGACAGACCTGGCCAACAACAGAAATAATTGTCAGAAATATCACTTGAATATTTGCTACATTTTGAAAGAACATATCCATTAAAACCTGCTTAACTTAGGAAATTTAGCCAAGTATCTTTTCTTTCATTACACCCTCCTCTCCACAATCACTCTTTCATTCCTGTCCCCAAAACCTGACCCACAAAAATGTGTTTTGGAATTGCATTGGAATCTGGTCAGGGGTCTCACTGTCCAGGGACAAAGTTCTGAACAAAAGACATGAAACCCTCAGGGGAATAGTAAACTCCTTCCAAATTACTGAGGTTTTTAGGTGCATTTCTATTTCTCCTGTATAGTTCTCTTTTGTACTAGTCTCATGGTAATGTCCAGCCCATGCACTCCTGAGATGTGTCCACTGGGCACGTGCTGTTTCTGTCTCACCTGTTCCAGCTGCTCCAGGGTCTGGTGTCTCTTTTACTTTACCCTTTCCCAGCCTGTCTGTGGCTTTCACTTCTCCCTGAGACGTGAAACTGCTCAGGGCTTCTCTAATCAGTTGAAAAAAGAGCAGGTTCGCTCACATTTTTTGGTCATCCAACAGCGAAAACAATGAGGAACTACATAGCTACCAATTGGCAAATCTGTAAGCTACAGCACTGGAGCAAGAGCAGAAAACCAAAATTGTTTTGTATATATCCATCATAACTCTGAGGAGTGGAATTATTATACAATACTCCTCAAAAGGAGTCAATGCCCTTTATCCAGGAAAGCCACTACCTGTTGCAAAGGGGCATAAGGTTTGCCTTGTTTCAAGTTTTGCTTGGATGAGGAATTTTCTTCTGCTTTGCAGTTTTTTCTCTTTTTAGTGGCCTTGCTCCCTCTACTTTTAAAGTGGCTTCTTCCAGTTACTCAAAGTAATGTCCCATTTGCTAGAGGGGTTGTGGGTTTCCACTATACCATTCTGCTTCTTGCTAAGGATTAGCACCATGGTGGTACTTACTAGTCACCTGCTAGTTCACCAGTAGAGTGGTAAGAGTGGCTCCCTGGAATAGGAAACCCAACGTTTGTAGGGTTTTATTTCGCACTCAATGTGATCCCTTCATGATGGCTCCTCTCCAGCCATGCACACGCGTGTGCCTGCACACGCAGACATGCTCCTCAACTCCCTCAGGCACCTCCAGAGAAACCCACTTCCACCACCATATGGTGTGAATGGAAGTAAAACAAAGTATGTCTGCCCATCAGCCTAACCGTGACCACGGTGAAGCTTGTGAAGGGCTGCTGCTCAGCCTCCCTGAATTCCCAGTCTCTGCTTTTAGTGAACAACATTCTTTCATGTTTATTTAATTTTTTTTCAGAGCCGCGGCGCAGCAAGTGGTCCTGAAAACTGTGCAAGGCAGAGCTGGGAGTGCCACCTGGGCTTGGCGCCTCTGGCCAGAAGGCTGAGGGGAGGCCGGCTGGGGCTCCTCCTCGGCTTATGGCCAGGCCAGGAGGTGCGGGGCGTCCCACCTACCCGCGCTGGGCCCCAGGGGCCTCCCGGAGAGGGGCCGCCATGGCGGCCCTCCGACCCGGGTGACGGGGCACAGGGAGCCGTCACCGTGGCAACGCGCGTGAGGTAAGCGGTGTTGCCTAGCAACCGGGGCTCCGGGCACGAGGAGCCTCTAGAGAGTTCGGAACACGGCCGTTGGGGGGGTGGGGGGAGGGGTAGGGAGCTGTCGTGGGGGAGGGGAGGAAGCGGGAATCTGCCGTGAAAACAGGCCCGAAACCGGCCAAAGGGAGTGTTGAAGGATGGGCTGAGGTGGAGGCGGGGGCAGCGGCTGTCTGCAGGAAGGTGCTGGGCCTGCCGGGATGGCGCTGGCCTGGTGGTGGCAGGGCCTGGTGGCAGCTATCCCTGGGGATGGCTCCCCGCACGCGCCGCTCGTCCTGCCAATCTGTCGTGTGGTCCCCTCGTCCGTCCTACCAGGGAGTACTGCCAGGGCGAGCCGAAGAGCGTGCGTTGATGTAAAAGGGCAGTACGGAACGTCCCTGCCCCAATTTTGGTTTTCTTGGTGTAGCCTGAGATCAGAAAGAGTTCATTGAGCGTATCGCTCTCGTGCAGCCGAGTTGCTTTCTAAAATCATGTCACTGGGGCAGTACTCCTCTTTTTTCAGTAGCATTAGTAATGCCGATAGGTAAAACACAGTTCCTTAAAACAGAATGTGTTTACAGAGTCTTGCTGAGATCTAGAGTTTGCATCCCAACGAAAGAGAGGTCCTGAGGAAGCTGAGGGAAACAACCAGATATCTGTATAATCACAGTTAATTTTCTTTGTTTTTCTGTGCTAGATGTTAAAAATTCGCAACTGGCTTGTGCCGACAGAGGAGAGAGGCTAGGACGCAAAGTATAGAATTACAAGGGTAAATACTTAATCAAGAATGTGAGGTGTCTGAACCAAATTGGGGCACCCCAAATGTGGGGTTCTTGTACTGTTCAAGTGTTCAGCTACAACACATTTTGACTAATCACTAACACAACACTACTGATTACTAATCATAGTAAAACTTTGCAAAGCAACTACAATTCTGCAGCATTCTGGCTGCTTGTCTATTGAGCCAGATGTCGGTCTTGCTATAGTTACTTATCTATGAGGCCAGATGACGCTGGGAGAGTTTCAAAGATGCTTTAGAGGGTCTAGAATGCTGGTGTTATCTTGGCTGTCCAGGGTTATCTTTTATTCATCATGGACAGCTCTAAGCTTCCAAGAAGCAAAGTCCTTATTTCCAGGGCCAGGCTGTCCTACTGGTCCTTGCAATGAGCTGGTGTCCATTAGTTTGTTTTTCTTAAGCATGAGCAATCCCAAAGTCTCCAGTGAAATTCCACTACCTTATTACATTGCAGTGTATAATAGAATCATAGAATCATAGAATGGTTAAAGTTGGAACAGACCTTAAAGATCATGTTGTTCCAACCCCCCTGCCATGGGCAGGGACACTTTCCACTAGATCAGGTTACTCAAAGCCCCATCCAACCTGGCCTTGAACACTTCCAGGGATGGGGCATCCACAGCTTCCCTGGACAACCTGGTCCAGTGTCTCACCACCCTCACAGTAAAGTAATGTGAAATAATATGAATTAATGTGAACTAACGTGAACTAATATTTCACTAATGTCAAATATTAGTAATGTGAACTAACAGATATTAAGAAAGTTAATATACTTTCATACTTGTCCTGGTTTGAGCAACACAGGACTAATTTCTTTTCTAATGCTTGGGAAAATTGTACTTTTGGAGGATTCTGGTGTCTGAATTTGTGAAAATACTTACTTTATAGCCAGCTGTGGTGTGTGGGTGTCAAGGTCTCAGTGTTTACAGGCTAGCTAGGTGCAGGGATGAGGAGGAGCGAGACCCGGGCACTTGACCCAAGCTGGCCAACAGGATTATTTCATACCATGAACGTCACATTCAATATAAATCAGAAAGTTTGCCGAGGAGGAAGGCTCTCCCTTGATGGTGGCGATCCAGAGAACTCCTTGCCCTGGTGCCGGACCCCTGAGGCCTTCCTTTCCTCCCAAAACTGTAGCACTTGCAGTGTCCGACATTCACTGTCCACTGCTGGGATTGCACAGCTTCCTACTGATATAGTTGACTGAGTATAATTCTTATATATCTTTAGATTGGTATCGGGATCACTATTGGTTCTTTAGTGTTATTACTCTTAATTATTTAGCCTTATTCTATTAAATCTGTTTATATTTCAACCCCTGGGTTTCCTGGTTTTCTTCCTGACTCCCCCTTCCTGGGTGGGGAGGGGTCATCGGGTAATAGAATAATTGTCTAAACGACAATAAATTGTTGTGGGTTTCTCAAACCATAACAATACTATAAAGACTGCTTGATATAATAGTTATGGAAGGGAATTTCCGTAACATAGACAACTGGTCAGAATGAGGTGGTGTAATACAGAACCTAGTGATGGCTTCTATATTGACTGATTTCTCAGGAAAGACATCTGGTGATTATGATAGACACATAAATCTTCACTGAATATGAATGAACAGTTAAAAAGTAAAATAGAAAAATATGAGAAGACATACAAAATTGGAAGAAAAATGACACCAACAGTAGCAGACTATTAGCCTATCTGTATCTTTATATTATATCCTCTCATGGAATAGTTTTCAGGTGTGATACTTCCATCTCAAACAGGTACACCATTACAGAAATTTGAGTTCAGAGATGTCTGAAAACATTGATAAGAACAAAAATGAAAAGTTGAGAATATTTTGTTTAGAAAGTAGTAAGTGACAACAGCTATAAAAGCTATGAAAAATACCAAGTGGCACAGAGATTTTGCGCTGACTTTCCATTTGTCCTTTCAAAAAACATGTCAAGAGTATGTTGTGAAAAATGAATGATGTGCACTGTGGATGTACTAAATTACACCAGTCAGGAGGCCTAATGGGGTTGTAGTCTTCATATTGGAACTGCCTGGTGCAGCCCATGCCCATCTGATGTGAAAGAAATTGCTCCATTATGACACCCTCCTATCACCACTGCAGCTTCACTCAGACCTGAACTATTAGCTACATGCAATTTCTACATCACATAATAGAAACCAGGTCTACAAGTTCATAAGATAGCTCAAATAAAAATGTATCCACTTTTGATCTTCTCTAGTTTAGTTCTACTCCAGGCCAGATTGGCCCAATCAGGTGGAATGACAGATGCTCTCTCTCTCCTGCTCTGCTTCTGAAGGGAGGCAAGAGAGAGAGAGAAAAAGAGAGACTTAAGAGTTTAGAAGGAACTAAACTACTTTAATGAAATATTAATAATAAAATAATAAAAAGAAAATAATGAAATATATACAAAACTGTATCAAGCTCCCCGCATGACAATCACGTCACCAGCAGGCGCTGGGGAAGTCCCAGACTGGACTCAGTGACGGACGGGAACTGGATTCTGGATCTGGATTCCGGATCGGGATCAAAGGCAGATGCAGAGACAGAGTCCTCCTCAGATGCCGGCCATTGAAGAAAGAGCGCTGACCCTTTGATCCCTCAGCTTTTATATTGAGCATGAGGCAGATGGGATGGAATACCCTGTTGGTCAGTTTTGGGTCACCTGTCCCGTCCGCTCCTCCCCGCAGGTGTGACCCCTCTACACTTTTCCGCTTCCGACCCTCTAACAGGGCAAGTAACAAAGTTGGCTGGCCTTGGTTGTTACAGCAATAAGTATAAGCAGAAGCCTCTCTGCATCCCATTCCTTGGCATCAACTATAAACATGGGTCTTACCACTCTGAGACTGAACAGTTTCCTGCACAACGTGCTGTTAATTTCAGCAGTTAGAAGAGGCCTAGCTAAAAAGTAAAGTTACGGAACAAAATTGGTCCTGTTTTACCTCAAACCAGGACAAACTTGCATCTCTGTTGCATCCACAAGAAAAGCCAATTCTGAGCTTTTCCAATTACTATCAAACTGTGCAATGGCAAAGAATTTTCTAATTGTTTTGTTAAAATCCCTTCATGGCAATCTGAATTCCTGGCACCAGACCTATCCTACAGGTCTTCTGTTTAGCATTTTAGAATTGCCATTTTAGTATAAACTTTCCTA
Organism: Burhinus oedicnemus; assembly: GCA_008921705.1. Taxonomy (NCBI): domain Eukaryota; kingdom Metazoa; phylum Chordata; class Aves; order Charadriiformes; family Burhinidae; genus Burhinus; species Burhinus oedicnemus. Next base: position 146,965 of record VFFE01006666.1, on the reverse strand, counting down.
ATAACTGTGAAGTGGGTATGTTAAGGAGCCGCTGATGAGGAGCCATGTTAGAAGCAAGTATCTAGGCAGACTCACTGCCATGGTGATAAAAGCAAATCTGTGAAGACCCAGATTTAGTGTCACCTTGCCCCCCCATTCCTATGCTGCAAAAAAAAGCAGAAACTACCCCAAATTCTTCAGACACCAGAATTTTACTGTAAAGTACAAATCACTGTGTCTATAAGTTCTTTTTATGATTCATGACCACACTTTATAGAATTTCTAAAGTGTAGAATTTTATTCCTGGTTTCTACTTGATGTGATAAACTTCCCTGGCTTTCTGTGTCCTTGTTTATCACTACCTTCAGCACCAGTTGGTCAAATTATGGTCTGCTGCATTAGAAAAGAGTGTATGCTATTTTTTATAAGAAATATGGAAGAGAATAATTCCATCTGTAAAGAGACCATGTTTTACATTCAGTTTGAGTTTAAACTGAAAAGACTTTTAATATCAAGCACAGAACAGTAACATTTTTATAGTCAACTGTGCTATTGAAAGCACCATATCATATTTCATATGTCCATCTTTTGCACATGCCCTCTTTTACTATTCAACAGCGCTAAACAGTTACATAGGAAGGTGCGGGTTTCCTCTGCCCCACACTTTACCATGTGTATTGATATGGTGTTTTGTTAATATATAATTCTGATTTTCTAAATGATGTCTGTTAAAGGAGAAACCACTGCCTGAGCATTCACACACCATTCAATGGGTCGCACACACACCTCCTGAGTCTTCAGCTGCCAGGACCAGGGTCCGCTTGCAGCGGGTGACCCCAGTGAGCTGATGGGTGCCCCTTTCAACTCCTCACACACACAGACACACTTATACTCTTGGGCGCGCTCTTCAGGATTAACCCTAGGCTTCCCACAGCAGAGTCTCAAGCGTCAGATTTTATAAAAATAAGTAATTTAATTGAAAGGTGCAGCAGGAAGGTCAGCCCAGGCTGGGTGCCTTCGAAAAGGGAGGGACCTCAAAGAAAGAAATCCCTGGGCAATTACACCCTTGTGATCCATACACCTGCCCCTCACATGCTCTTCATGCATCTTTTAGTCCAACGGTGATTTTTGGTCTGCAGCCTTCTAACACCTTACTGGATTCTCTTCCTGTGTCCAGGCAGGCAGGCCATTGACTGCTTTTATCTTGTTGATGTGCAGTCTCTGCTGACGGTTGTAGCCTCCTTATCTTCTGGTTTATGTTTCTTGTGCACCTTCGCTTGCTGGCAGAACATGGGGAACTGAAAATTCCCAGACTTAGTGAAAACACTACCAAAACATCAGTGTGTTATCAACATTTTTCTTATACTGAAAGACTAAACACAGCATTGTACCAGCTGCTAGGAAAAATACTAAGAAAATTAACTCTATTGTGGCCTAAAGGCTTCAGCAAATCTAGCTACTCATGCCAAGTAAAGCTAGGCAAACAGCATAAATCACCCCATATTATAACCCTAAATAAATTATTCTAATTAAAACTTACTTACTTAAGCTAAACAACTAATATCTTTCAACAATGTCATAAGCTTCAGGGTAGTGAGAAAGCAGGCCTGTAGATCTTTACACTGTTATCTGTCATTTGCATTAACAATAAAACATTTTAGGAATAAACAGGCCATGAGTCCCTGATTCAGGATGCTTCAGGCTTATGCAACCGCTTCTTGTCTCGTATCACCCATAGCTCATGTGCTGGCGGTGCAGTGCTGCTGCCTCCTCTCACTCTCACACCCAAGATCATGCTTATCAGCTCTGCGTGACATGCGGTGAATGAGTGGGAGAGAGACTGTAATGTCAGGCCGTGTCCATGGCACATGTCTCCCACTGCACTGCTCTTCCCAAAATCACATTTCCTGGCTGCAGCCTGTGATGTGACTATCAAGGGGAACTTGGCATGGGACAAAATGTGTCACAATCTTCTCCTCTGAACCACGGAGTTTATTGCAGCTTGAGGAAAATGGTCACCTACTGGGGGTTTCAACTATAGCTACCATGCTGTGCACTAAGACAAGTACCAATGATGCCCTAGTTCCTGAGCATCCTAGGCTGGGTTGCTATACTTCAGGAATTAAAAGCTATTTTTGCTATTTGGCTGCAAAATTAATGGGTCATTTGTTAGGGAGGCATAACTAAAGGAACCACCTTTCTTTCATGTGAAAAGCAACAGTCCTCCCTGTTTATACTAATCAATGATTTCATTGTATTTTTTTGAAGTGCAAAGGTGTTGGGCCCAGTTTTGTGGCCAAACACCAGTATAGAGATCTTCCATATTTTGTCTTTCAGTTTTAGTTCCAAGATGGAATGTGACTTGCATGCATCTTCAGTAAAGTGACAGATGAAAATAATAAATACTAGAATTACACTGATTAAAAGTAAGTTCCAAAGGGAAAACCATCCTATTACAGTATATTATAAAGATGTGTTACAACAAGTGTTGGATATACTGTAAATCTCTTCAGAAAAAATACAGAGTTAGGATTTAATAATTCTCAACTCTGCAACTGAAGGAAAAGGCTAATTTTCTATAATTTTTGTTCTGCCAAGCGTATTTCATATATATGAGTTTTTCAGTTGCCCACAGATTCTTCTTTTTAATTATTAAAAAAACAAGAAAGGCACTAGCGTGGGAGAAAAAGAGGAAACTTTCAGAAAGTGAAATAAGTTTCAAACTTCTTTATGCAATGGTTGCACTTAAATATTCTGTTTTGAAAGAGTACAGGCTTGATATTTGTTTAAAATTCATAATACAATGACTGTAATTACACTGAAATTATAGCATAGTTACACCAGTAATTTTTTATCCTACAATTGCCACAAATTTGTGTAACCACAAAGGGCATGGCTGGGAATAATTATAGTGGGAACATAATGGTTCATGTGAACACAATGTACATCTGAGATGTGTATACATACGTATATACATATTTATATATAGATGTGCTTGCGTGTCTGTCCACACATGTATGTAGAATTCAGATGTAGAAAACACACACATGTGTTGTGTAGAATTGGAGTAACTGGAATACCTGTATAGTTACTTCATATTTGTATTGGCATAAATTAATCATTAAAAAGCATGACCTTACTGTAACTGGGTGTCAACTGGACTGAAACTACACTGTAATTAATTGCTGTGTGATTGTGTTGATATCCCATATGCTTAAAACACAAAACATTTTAATTCTTTATTGCACATAATTTTAAAAGTTGACATAGCAACTTCATTCTAAACTCAGTTACTTGCAATTTTTTATAAATGGTCATGTGTTGAAATGCCACATTTTTAAAAAGAAATTTTATCATTGAATTATTCGAGTGTGATGAAATGATTCCAAACTTGGTTTTGATGCTTTTGGAATTCAAAAGTAGGTAAGAAGTAGAATTTTAGGTTTGTAATATTAGTTTTCTGTAAGAAATAGTGAGAAGCCACTACATTTTAAAGCTATTAGAAAGACTAAGATATTAAATGTTCCATGTTATTATTGGCACATTTCACATTAGCTTTCACAAGAAATTGTTGAAAATATTTAAGTTTTTACAGTGCACTAACACTTTCACTATAGAGCGTAAGGAATGCTTATAATCTAAAGAGTAAGACAGATGTGGAGGAGAAAAAAGACAAAGGTAGAGCAAAATAGTAGTGGTGTTCTTTTTGGTTCCATGATTTCTGTCTTGGTTTTTCAGTTTTGGGATGTGGCTTTGTCTCTCTGCGTTATATGGCAGAAAAACAGAAGGGGATGGTTGCAGGAAACACAAAGAGAATGGGAGGCTGTGAAGGACCATTGGAGGCAGGAAGTGCAATGTTGATGAAAGAAGGGAGAGCCATACGGGAAGCAGTCCATCAGGCAGGGTCAGGATAGTTAAGAACAAAGAGCACTGTGCAATGACATCATCAATGAACCCACTGAAATGACTTCTGTGACTATGTCTGCCAACACCAAACTCTGGTGGAGTCCTTACAGGAAAATGTTTATCCTTTCCCTTAGCTCATATAAACACTGAGCGATGGTGGGTAGGAAGATGACTGCATGAAAACTATGTCACTGAATGATGAGGTGTGAAATAACGATACTTTTTTTAAAAGGCTAAACTACAGAAGAAAATAGAATGCAGATGAAAAAGACTTATTTGCAAATGTCCCTGCAATTCTACTTCTGCATATTTGGTAAGTAAAGTAGAAATGTGTAGCTAAGTAAGTCAAGATAGGTGTTTACCATTCAGGATGCCTTTGCAACATCATCTCTGTTGTGAAATCCCACTGGTCGTGATAGTTCAGTTTTAACAGCACGTTCATCTAACTTCCTCGCTTCAGAGGCAAGAAAGCTAATGCAAGCTTGCACACTACATACTCTCCTGCATTATATTATTGCATCTGTAAGCGGAGGGTTATATATTCAAATCCCTTCCAGAGCTGCATGCCTGCACAGCAGTATGGCAAGGCAGTATTAAATACTTGGAATGAGGCTCTCATGAGTGACTTCTCAAGAAGACTGACTTTGTAAGCTACCAAGCTGTCAGTCAATTAACTTCTGTGCCTATGTACTATTGTGCTCACCTTACCTGCATGCAATAAAGTCAGGTTAATATACCTATGAAAAACATGTATCTTTGAAGTACCTGAAGCAAGCAAGGCGTAGCAATATTTATGGCCATTATACCACTATATATATTCGCTCTCTCTATATTCATCCATGAACAGACTTGTATGTTCCTAAGTGGGCCTTCAGTAAGCGTCTCACATTCATGTGGTAATAATTATTGCATGGGTGGGTCTGTTTTATGATGGCATACATAAATATGTAATGCTATTGGTATGAACAGTGTAGACAATGGAGGATTGTTACAACACATATGTAACAACCCATTTCCTCCACAGACCAACAATTACAGTGCGTACCTTCTAATGTGGGAAAACTCTCATTCTGAAATGGAACCAAATGGAACCATATTTGAGGTGGAATTGTGCAGCGCAATCACATAATTATTGCCTCTTTTAAAGTACTGCAAGGTCCTTTTTTTTATCAAACTTACTAAAATGAAAAGCACAGGAAAAAAATTTAGTCTTTTTACTGAAGCAAATGGATTTTCCTTGGTGGTCTCCTGTATAGGCATGCTAGCTGGTGAGAACTGATTAACTTGAAACCCACCATAAGATCCTTAAATATGAACAGCTCACTTTTATAAATATCCAACAACAAGAAGCAGAGAAGAGGGAAACTGGAATGCAAAGACAAATTGGACCATGTTAATGCTGCGGTATCCTACTAGTTGATCGCTGGATATTACATTTGCCTTCTGATCTTCAACAGACAAACAGATGACAAGGTATTTTTAATTTTGAGATTGCTGTACTGTAGATAACAAAAAAATGTAAGTGCTTAGGAGGTGAAATCTGTTTAAGAACCTAGAAATATAGTGACACTATCTGTATGCGTACCAGAACACAAGTAACTTTTTCTGGAAACACTTTTTGGAGGCAAGCCAGGAGCTTCATTTTGATATTACAAATGTAATTTGTCTATCTCCTTCCAAAGAGGTGCTTTGCAAGAATTTTTCCCATTAAAAAAAAGAAGATACATTGAAATCATTGAATGTACATGACAGGAAAAAAAACAAACCAAAACCAAAACCCAAACCCAAACCAAAAAACCAAGCCCAATTCTGGAAGGCAGTGGTAGTAATGATGACTGGGATCTAACATCAGTGGACTCCTCTTAAATGAACATGGCTAACAAAGTAAAGACTTGGAAGACATTTAAAAACAGCCCAGTGAGCCAAAATGTAAGTATAATAGTTCACCTTAGAATCCACTTATTCTTTATAAAGAAAACCAAAGGAAAACTAATGAATCAATATGACTCACACAGTTTCAGGAATTGGCTGTATACCCATTGCCAGATTGTATCAAGAGGAGAAGAAATGACCTCATTACATCTGAAGACCAACACAGAAATGACCTGTGTAACCTTCCTGCTGGTTTCTTGCTTCCCACAGCAGCACTGCCAAATATATCCAAGAAGCTGCCACTGAGTCATCTCACCTGTTTCAGTGTCACACATATGAGAATCCTGCAGGAAACAGGGTCACATTGAATCCATATATGTTCCAGATAAGCTGTTCTGCTGGCTGTTGCTCTTCATCTGGCATTCCTCTGCACCTGGATCAGCTTCTCTGTTTACTTGTGTACAGCTTTCTCCTGTCCTCAAATCATCTTGACCTGATGTCACCTTCCTGGTCTAAATGCAAGTGCACCATGCAGTACAAGTGCTTGCAGTTACAACATGCTTACAAGGATATGCAGAAAAGGGTACAAACCTCCTTAGAGTGGCCACGCTCTTCTGTCCTTCTGTGCTTCAATATAGCCCTGTCAGAATGCCCTGGATAGATCCTTGTTTTCTTGAGAGAGGATCACATCCAACCCTAGCTGAGCAGCTTCTGAAATACTGAGACCTGTAAGCAGTTGGCAGTGCCAACACTGGAGGAAAGGCATTTACGGGACATGGACTGGAGCCACTACGAAGCAAAGGGTCACTGGCAGGACTGCAATAAGGGAAAGGGCAACACTAGCACTTCTGTTAATGCTATTGACATGATCACCCACACCATGTGGAACAAATTCAATGTTTACAGCAAAGGCCATCAGCAAACCCCAGCAGAGGTTCTATAAAGTTTGAAGTTGGTGTCATAAAGTATCCAAATTCAGCCCCTAATGAAGTGGTTCCTGTCAATGTGTGGCCCAGAAGTAGAGATCCAGATGCTACAGATACTCTGGGGAACCCCATGAAGACCCAGCCTGAAACTGGTACACAGAGCTCATGTAGCATTTCTTGCTGTGCTGACTTTACAGGGAGAGCTAAGCTACCTCATTCCTCGTACTGTTTGAATGCTGTCACACGGTGAACAGTTAGCCTCTCTCTGCATCCTCAGGTTCTGTCTGCACATTTTAGTGCATGAAAAGCTGTGCGCACCAAAGAATTACATTTTCAACATACTGATTTCCCAGAGATATATCCTGCAGCCTCTGACTTTCTGTAAACAGGAAAAGTACAGGAAAAAAAATAACAGGAAAAATAAATTTGCTTACAGTTCTTTTTTTTACCTTTCACATTGTAGAATGCAAACTGACAAAAGTAGATCCTGTTGAATGCATTATAAGGCACTCACTGCAATTATTTATATTTTACTTCTATCTATGTATATCTTTGCCACATGTGTGTGTTAAACTTTGGCAAATGCTTCACGAGACAAATGTTACCTTTTCTAGGTTGTCCACAGCGTGTTCTTGCTAATTCAGCCTAGAGACTTCAACCTCGCAAACAGCATAATGCATATTTCCAAAAAGACCAGGGACTTTTAAACAAAGCCATTCTGTCATCTGAAAGGCATCTCAAATAATACCTTCCACCCAGACAGCCTGCAGGTCTGAGCATGCAATTACAATCACGGCTGCAGATTCCTCAGATGCTCTCCAAGCGAATACCAACTCTGTATAGGCTTGAAGGTCCCATAGAAATGAGCTGCAAGTGAAAAAAATGTCCTTTTCAAGTGCACATCAAACTGGGAATGGGAATCATCAAAAAGTAACAAAGAAAAGCAAATTTCATCCTTGCTGGTGCTTAGCCTAGTATTTGAACAATAAAGATTTGTGTGTTTTTTATTTCTTTATTTCCACCTGCATACTGCACTCCTAATAGATAGAGGCTGTCATCTGCTGAGTACCTGATAAAGCTCCAAGGAAGAGAGAGAGATGAAGGACAAACTTGCTGAGCTCGTATCTGCATCTCAGCAAAATGGCCAGAAAGCTGACAAGTGAAGACAACAGGTATTTTGTAGCCTTCCAATTGCAATTCATTCAGCACATATCTATCCTAACATTTAGAAAAGTTTTTCTAATATGGTTAAACATTCTTAATATGAAACTACCTTCTTCTCTTTCCACTTTGTTACTTCTCATCCTATTCCAGTGGATGTGAAATAAAATAATTATTCTGCTCCTTTTTGCAGCAACTTTTTCAATATTTGAATTGTAACCACATTTTCCCCTCATTCTTCACTAGACTAAACATGTCCAGTTATTCCACCCCTAGGTTAAGTTTTCTAGATTTCTTATAATTTTTGTTACTTGTCTTTGGACTTTCTCCAGCTGACGTGTATTTGCTTGGAGTGTAGTGCCTGTATCTGGCCATACTATTTTATAGCTAAGATTTTAGCAAGCTTTTCACTTGTAAAGTGAAAGGAAATTTCTGTCATTGTTCCCTATTCACTTTAAATGATCATTATTATGTTGAATAAATACTATTTTATTATGTACAATTCTTCTTAGGAATTTTATTGGGAGTTCACTGATGTACCGTTTCGCCCAATTACATGAGTTTATATAGTATTTTTAAATAATTTCTTCAGTTTCCTTGGTATAAGTACTTTCTTTTCCTATTGCTCAAACTTCATCTCTGATCAAGAACAGTAATCACCTAGCTGAACAGGCAGAAATTGTGCATATCCATCCTCACAGGTGTGGTTGGTTAACCTTGACTGGACACCTGGTGCCCACCAAAGCTGCACTATCACTTCCCCTCCTCAACTGGACAGCAGGGAGAAAATATGATGAAAGGCTCATGGGTTGAGATAAAGACAGGGAGATCACTCATCATAACTCATCAGTCACCGTCAGGGCAAAACAGACTCGACTTGGGGAAATTAATTTAATTTATTGCAAATCAAAATAGGATAATGAGAAATAAAAACAATAAAACACCTTCCCGCACCCCTCCCTTCTTCCCGTGTGTCGTGGTTTGGGCCAGATTGGCCCAATCTGGTGGAATGACAGATGCTCTCTCTCTCTCCTGCAGGAGGCAAGAAAGAGAGAGAAAAAGAGAAACTTAAGAGTTTAGAAGGAAATGAAATATATACAAAACCATATCAAGCTCCCAGGATGACAGTCACATCACCAGCAGGTGCTGGGGAAGTCCCAGACTGGACTCAGTGACGGACGGGAACTGGATTCTGGATCTGGATTCCGGATCGGGATCAAAGGCAGACGCAGAGACAGAGTCCTCCCAGGATGCTGGCCATTGAAGAGAGAGGGCTGACCCTTTGATCCCTCAGCTTTTATACTGAGCATGAGGCAGATGGGATGGAATACCCTTGTTGGTCAGTTTTGGGTCACCTGTCCTGTCCGCTCCTCCCCACAAATGTGACCCCTCTACGCTTTTCCGCTTCCGACCCTCCAACAGGGCAAATAACAAAGTTGGCTGGCCTTGGTTGTTATAGCAATAAGTATAAGCAAGAGCCTCTCTGCATACTGTTCCTTGGCATCAGCCATAAACATGGGTCTTACCACTCTGAGACTGAACAGTTTCTGCACAACATGCTGTTAATTTCAGCAGTTAGAAGAGGCCTAGCTAAAAAGTAAAGTTACGGAACAAAATTGGTCCTGTTTTACCTCAAACCAGGACACCGTGCCCAATTTCACTCCTGGCTTCTCTACCTCCTCACCCTGAGCGGCGCACGGGGGACAGGGAATGGGGGTTGTGGTCAGTTCATCACACATCTTTGCTGCTCTTTCCTCCTCATACTCTTCCCCTGCTCCAGCATGGGGTCCCTCCCACATGGGAGACAGTCCTCCATTGAACTTCTCTGACATGGGTCCTTCCCATGGGCTGTAGTTCTCCATGAACTGCTCCAGCACAGGTCCCCTCTGCAGGGTGCAGTCCTTCAGGAACAGACTGCTCCAGCGTGGGTCCCCATGCAGTCACAAGTCCTGCCAGACGGCCTGCTCCAGTGTGTGCTCCTCTCCACGGGGTCACAGGTCCTGCCAGGAGCCTGCTCCAGCATGGGCTCTCCACAGGGTCACAGCCTCCTTTGGGCACATCTACCTGCTCCGGTGTGGTTTCCTCCACAGGCTGCAGGTGGATATCTGCTCCACTGTTAGCCTCCATGGGCTGCAGGGGGACAGCCTGCCTCACCATGGTCTTCACCACAGGCTGCAGAGTAATCTGCTCTGGTGCCTGCAGCACCTCCTCCCCCTCCTTCTTCACTGACCTTGGTGTCAGCAGGACTGTTTCTCTCACGCATTCTCACTCCTCTCCCCAGCTGCTGTTGTGCAGCAGGTTTTTTCCCCTTCTTAAATATCACAGAGATGCTACCACCGTCGCTGATTAGCTCAGCCTTGGCCAGCAGCAGATCCATCTTGGAGCTGGCTGGCATTGGCTCTATCGGACATAGGGGAAACTTCTGGCATCTTCTCACAGAACCCACCTCTGCAGCCGCCCCACTCCCAAAGCCTTGCCAAGCAAACTCAATACAACAGGCTATTCAATAGATCCAGAAAGTCTCTCCACCTTTAACCTCCTAGTTGCAGGCTGGTATCTCTGCCACTGTTGTTACTCAGCAAAACACCGTACCAACCTTTCACCTAAAGCAGATACTGCTCAGAAATTATCACCTGATCATAAGGCCCTCCACCTGCCCAACAGGTTTCTAAATGTATTGTATTGCCGCTCAGCAGATAATCAGTTTGTAGCCAAACAACTTCTTTACTTTCCGTAAGATCTGTAAAAAGCTGACACTTTCAACCACAGGAAGTGAACAGTATGCCGAAATCTAAGTTGCCATATATATTGTGTCTCTGTATTTGTACACTAAAGAAAAACAACTATTAGTACTGCAAACTCCCAGTTTCTGACAACAGGAAAGAGTTTAAACCTTTTGATTCTTGGTTTCAATTCAGTCAGCTAAAAACTGGCAACGCTTGTAACTACACGTGTGGTTAGTGGGCAGCAGTCATGTAACTTGTTCTTAACTTACAGTTTCACACAGGGTAAGAAATAACTCTCTGATAATAATTACTTCTGGTCATAACTGGCCACAGTTCCAAAGTCACTCAGTGTCCAGCATCCAGAAAACTTGATGATCTGGCCATTTATTTAGGTACTTTGCATAGCTTTAATTACTTTGAAAATCTCCCTTTCACATCTAAGTGCTATTTAAACTTACAAGTTTAAAATCAGGCTATTTTATGACCTTAAATATTAAAAGAAAAAAAAAAAACAACTAAGAAGATCTAGAACACTGGCTGGCAAATTTACAGATTAAAGAATTTGTTTTATTCATTCTTCTGATGGAAATGGTGTTATGATGAGCCTCTCGTAAATATGGAGAATTCTGGAGAAAATAAAATTAAATCTATTCTTGAACATCCAGGGTTTAAACTTCCTGCCTTTTGTTTCCCTAAAATTGTTTTTTCTGTGCTGTCAGCAGAGACCTGAAGGGGAGAAATTTGTGTTATTGCAGCTGAATGCTTGGGGACATATTTGTTCCTGAACCATTACCAGTACCTGAAGACAGTCAGGAGACTAAACAATGGATATTACCTATCAGGACAAGGACGAAATTATCAAACCCAAAACCTACATATTTTCCTAGCATGCTCAGGTCCTCAGCTGGCAATGCCAAATCCAAACAGCTCATGTTCACACAGCACTAGAGCATGACAAGTAAACATCATGCTACAATTTCAAGATCTCTTTGGCTGAGATAACCTGCTAATGCAAATTCAGTGGCTAACTAACAGCATGGCAGAAATGGTGCCTAACAGTAGAAATCTATTGCAAATATGTATGGATCTATTTTAAAGCCTGCACCAAAGTAATTACATAGAATTCAGAATTTACAGTATAAAAACCAGATGGAAGCCCTTTCCAAAGATGACTGGGGGATTGGAGCACCTCCCTTACGAGGAAAGGCTGAGAGAGCTGGGACTCTTTAGCCTGGAGAAGAGAAGGCTGAGGGGAGACCTTATTCTTGCTTGTAAGTATCTAAACGGTGAGTTGAAGGAGGATGGAGCCAGCCTCTTTTCAGTGGTTCCCAGTGACAGGACGAGGGGCAACGGGCACAAGTTGGAACATAGGAAGTTCCATTCAAACATAAGAAAAAACTTCTTTACGGTGAGGGTGACAGAGCACTGGAACAGGCTGCCCAGGGAGGTTGTGGAGTCCCCTCCTCTGGAGATTTTCAAGACCCGCCTGGATGCAGTCCTGAGTAATGTGCTCTAGGAATTCCTGCGTCAGCAGGGGAATTGGACTAGATGATCTCTAGAGGTCCCTTCCAACTCTGAAAATTCCGTGATTCCGTGATCACACAATGCAATGAAATCTGTTCCCCATCCAGCACAAACACAACCTATAGAGGGTGAGGCTGGGGTAACAGAAAGACACAGCTGAAAGGAATTCACTGATCTGATGCCTCTCTTTGACAGGGCTGTTGAACAAGAAGCAGCCTAACTGGATGAAGCCAAAAGAGATGAGACGGATCATTTTCTCCAAGGACCCCAGCTGAAACATTTTCTTTGCAGTACAGAGCTCATTTCAGCCTCTGTGTAGTTCATTTGACCCTCCTCAGACCCTTCTCTCTGTGACTTTGCTTCAGTCCAAAGCAAACAGTCCTATCCCCTCAGGTGGGAGAGGTAAAATCTGCAGCCTAAATAGAGGTCTCCTGACCATTGGATGTGACTTATGTTTCCCAGGGCCATTGTGTGCATTTGATAAGTGGCATTTTCTAACAAAGACAGATTTTTCAATGCTGCTGTGAGGGAGATATACTGAATATGTCAAACAAGAACCTGCATCATTATTTTCATCTGGATCTTTCTCTTTCTCTGACTGACATATAAAAGAGTGAAGTCAGACTTCATCTCTTCCCAGTGTTTCCATCTTTACTTCCTTTACTCCTGTAGACTGAAGCACAACACCTACAAAACTTTTGATTTTTGTGGGGAAAACAAGAAGCTCCATCTCGCCATTCTTTGTTCAGTCTCATACTCTTCATGTGGCACACATGCATACGCACACATGCATACATACACTCCCCATCAGGGCAATGTAGGCCCTCCATAGTTACAGGATGGCTTTCCATCTTGTCTCGCCGTGGAAAAATTCCAGGTACACAATTTATCATACAGTATTTTGTAGTTTTGTTGGCAAAATGAAGGGCGGATAAGATTTTGGTTCCTTGCAGTGTAAGGATTGTTTAAAAACATATTTTCCTCTTATTAGAAATTATTTCTGACAATCAGTGTTCACAGTTCCAGGGTAGCTAAATTCACTGGCACTGCAGGGTGAACACATAGTAGAAAGGGTAGAATTCTTCCTAAACGGCCCCAGGAGATCTTAAAGAGCTGGGAGGGTAAAGCATACGATCACCATAATTAAGTGGTGGTATACTTATTCCTAGCTCAGCTGAGAGAGATCACCGGCAGGGAAATTTCTACATTTTGGACTTATGAACTTACCCATTTTATGCGCAGTCAGAATCACAGCTTCCCTAATTTGTATTTTCCTACTATTGTACTGATGGAAAGACAATTTGAGAAACAGGAAAGTTTGACTGTAAAAAGCTGCAACAACTGACATAGTGGAATCACATGTAGGAGTAGTACTTGGAAAAATGACTTCAAAATTGGCTGCATAGACGTCAATTTTTCAGTGTTGTTTTAAAGTAGCAACCAGCTTTACATCAGCCCAATGTTAGCTACCTGTAAAGTTCTGAGAAGGCTGTTGAAGATCCCCATGCATGGCTTGTAGCATGAAGTGGATGTTGGGGCTTTTTGGAAGTGAAATCACAGAATCAGAAAGTCATAGAATGGTTTCAGTTGGAAGGGACCTTAAAGATCATCTAGTTCCAATCCCCCTGCCATGGACAAGGACACCTCCCACCAGGCCTGGTTGCTCAAATTCCAATCCAACCTGGCCTTGAAAACTTCCAGGGATGCGGCCTCCACAGCTTCCCTGGGCAACCTGTTCCAGTGTCTCACCACCCTCAGAGTGAAAAATTTCTTCCTGATATCTAATTTAAATCTACCCTCTTCCAGCTTGATGCCATTACTCCTCATCCTACCAGTACGTGCCCTCGTAAAAAGTCCCTCCCCAGCTTTCTTGTAGGCCCCCTTTAGACATTGGAAGGCTGCTATAAGGTCTCCCTGGAGCCTTCTCCAGGCGGAACAACCCCAGCTCTCTCAGCCTATCCTCACAGCAGAGGTGCTCTAACCCTCTGATCATCTTTGTGGCCCTCCTCTGGACTCACTCCAACAGGTCCATGTCCTTCTTATGTTGGGGCCTCCAGAGCTGGACACAATATTCCAGGTAGGGGCCCATGACAGCAGAGTAGAGGGGCAGAATCACCTCCCTCCACCTGCTGGCCACGCTTCTTTTGATGCAGCTCAGGATACGGTTAGCCTTCTGGGCTGCAAGTGCACATTGCCAGCTCATGTTGAGCTTCTCATCTACCAACACTCCCGAAGTCCCTCTCCTCGGGGCTGCTCTCGATCCATTCTCCGCCCAGTCTGTATTGTGCATGGGATTGCCCTGATCCATGTGCAGGACCTTGCCCTTTGGCTTGTTGAACTTCATGAGGTTGTCACGGGCCCGCCTCTCAAGCCTGTCCAGGTCCCTCTGGATGGCATCCCTTCCCACCAGCGTGTCGACCGCTCCACACGGCTTGGTATCATTGGCAAACTTGCTGAGGGTGCACTCAGTCCCAACATCCATGTCACTAACAGAGGCGTTAACTAATACTGGTCCCAGTACCAACCCCTGAGGAACACCCCTTGTCACTGGTCGCCACTTGGACATCAAGCTGTTGACTGCAAGTCTTTGAGTGTGACCGTCCAGCCAATTCCTTATCCACCAAGTGGTCCATCAGTCAAATCCATGTCTCTCCAATTTAGAGACCAGGATGTCATGTGGGACAGTGTCAGATGCTTTGCACAAGTCCAGGTAGATGACATCTGTTGCTCTCCCCTTATCCACCAACCCTGTAATCTTGTCGTAGAAGGCCACCAAATTTGTTAGGCATGATTTGCCTTTAGTGAAGCCATGCTGGCTGCCACCGATCACTTCCTTATTTTCCATGTGCCTTAGCATAGTTTCCAGGTGGATCTGCTCCATGATCTTGCTGGGCACAGAGGTGAGACTGACAATGGCAAACCAGATTATACTGTTGGGGCTCTACAGATCTGAAGAAATTTTTTTTATCCTAGTGATTAGGCTCCATGTTCTTTTCCACGTGAATCATGGCTGATACTGCTGGAAGATACTTCTGACTAGTGTCTGGACAGAACCTCTCAACACATACAGGTTGTAACTCTCTATGAATCAGAGATATTTATCTATCATACAGCAAAGGTGTACAAGGCAACAGAAAGCGCTGGACAGTGGAAAAAGTTATTTCGGTCACCACCCAGTTTTAACATTTATTTATTTTTAATCAGTATTTGCACATCACCTAAACTTCATGGTGTTCTGCACCTGCTCTGTTCTAGTTTCTGCACCTCTAGACAATGTAGCAAACAGTAATCAGAAACACGATAGCTTATTTCTCAAAAATGATGGCTCCAGATCTTTCCTAGCAGATGTCATTCTGTGCCATTGGATTTCCCTTTTTTTTTTTTGTAGGACACAGTATTTCAGCAGTACTTTTAGCACTGAGGAACGCTTGTGAGTGTAGCACTTATGATGTGGAGTGCATTGCATTCAAGTTTGCAGGACATTCTGTACATGCTCTGTTGACCTACATATGCCTTCTGGCTGTTGCACAAGGACACAAGGCAGCTCTGTTTCCTGCCATGAGTCATCATTCAAGAATGATATTTAAATAGGAGAAAAAGGAATTAAAAAACCACCCTGAACAGATCCCATGGAAAAGCAAGTAGCAGCCTGTGGTTTTTACACAGAATTACAGTTTTTTTCCTTTTTGTAATCATCTTGCTAGGAAATCCCAGGAAAGTCAGAGCCTTGTAGTTTTCACAATGCTACAACTAACCTGAGTGGAAAGACTGTATTAGAGTATCATGTTGACATTGGCCTGCTGTAGTGAAGTAGATACTGTCCATGTGTTTGTCTCCACTACAGTTTCATAGTGAGAAATTTTATGAATACACACATGCATAACCCCTTTTTATCAATGAAGGCACAGTCTTAATTTAAAGAATAAATGTTTAGAACCTGGATCAGTTGTGTGAGGAGTGCACACATTAACCTTTACAAATATCAGCTGCCTCAAGTTAAATGGCCAATAGTTAACTTGAGGTAAAGTCAAGTGAAGACAAGCCCTATTGGGAGGATGGGAAGTGCTAAAAGAGACTTTTTCTGGGTGAGTTAGTCTGCATCTTGCACCTTCCTCTGAAGCAATTAACAGTGATTACTACAGGAGACAGCATACTAGATTAAACCACTCTAATCTACAAAAGTAACGCTTTCCTTGCTGTAGAATGCCCAGAGAAACATCTTGCTAGACCCAACTTTTCCTGATGCTTTCTGTTTTGTTCTGTCAATGTGTTTTTCTGTCTTATAGGCAAGATCATTTCCTCTCTGGGGACTACGGGATGGCAAATGAAATTACATAGCTTTTTCAATTTTTTGTTTTATTTTTGTTGTTGTTGTTGTTGTTGTTTTTTACTATAATTTTTGACAGGAACAGAAAAAAAACCCAGAGGGAAATCTATGGTAATTAAGATGTGGGGGAAGGGAGGAAAGAAGATAAAGAACAGCACAGGGAGGAAATAGGACTCAGCTAAGAAAAACAACTAGAGCATGGAGGATGAACAGCAAGAGGTAAAAGAAGCAGTGAAGGGACTTTCTCATGCTCTTACTGTGAAAAGGCAGGATAAACATTTCACAGGTGTTAAAAAACTAAACTAAAAGTATCAGTAAAACAGAATCTGTCACACAGATTTTTCCAACTGTTCTCAGGCTAGGAGTGACTGAAACTGATTCATTTGCTTGGTGCTTCTTGGCAGTCTGTACAAAACGAGCCTGATGATTACTTTCTGAGGAAAGTGTTCATATCCCTCAACATCACAGGTTGCTAATCAGTCCTTGTGTTGGCAGTTTCTGCTAGAAGGCCTATTACAGCAAGAGCACAGAAACTAAACTGCTTTTCGCTTTAGTAGTGGTCTTGTGGGCTCAGAGAAGAACCACAGGGGGAAGGAAGAAGTACAGTGAGTGTAAAAGTTCATAGGCTCCTACCTGCACCTCACCACTTCTGCGGATAGACAGACTTCCACTGTCAGTTATCTATCCAAGGCAGAAGATTATCTTTCAAAAACACTTGCAGGAAAAAGTACCTTATTCTAATATTATCAGCATTCAATGGGAGGGGGAGGACAACACCAGCTGTACAACACAGGTTGGCTTTGGGGCTGAAGTCAGCTTAACATGGCCGCAAAGGTCAGCTGCATAGAATAGAATAGAATAGAATAGAATAGAATAGAATAGAATAGAATAGAATAGAATAGAATAGAATAGAATAGAATAGAATAGAATATTTCAGTTGGAAGGGACTGTCCTGGTGAGACTGATCCGTGTCATTATTATTATTGTTATTATTGTTATTTTTCCTTTTCTGTTATTGTTTCTAATAAACTGTCTTTATCTCAACCCACGAGGGGTTCTTTCTCCCCTTCCCCTCTTTTTTTCCCCCTCTTCCCGCCACCCCCTTCTTGCCGGGGGGAAAGGAGGGGAGTGAGCGAGCGGCTGCGTGGTTCTAGTTGCCAGCTGGGGTTAAACCGTGACAGTGATCTACAATGATTAGCTAGTCCAACTGCCTGACCACTTCAGGGCTGACCAAAAGCTAAAGCATGTTACTAAGGGCATTGTCCAAATGCCTCTTAAATACTGACAGGCTTGGGGCATCGAACACCTCCCTGGGAAGCCTGTTCCAGTGTTTGACCACCCTCTCAGTAAAGAAATGCTTCCTAACATCCAGTCTAAACCTTCCTTGGTCCAGCTCTGAACTATTCCCACGCATCCCATCACTGGATCCCAGGGAGAAGAGATCAGCACCTCTCTCTCTACTTCCCCTCCTCAGGAAGCTGTAGAGAGCAATGAGGTTGCCCCTCAGCCTCCTTTTCTCCAAACCAGACAATCCCAAAGTCCTTAGCTGCTCCTGATGGGACATGCCTTCCAGCCCTTTCACCAGTTTTGTTGCCCTCCTCTGGATGCATTCAAGGACCTTCACATCCTTCTGAAATTGTGGGGCCCAGAATTGCACACAGTACTCAAGGTGAGGCCGCACCAATGCTGAATACAACAGGATAATCACCTCTTTTGACTGGCTGGTTATGCTGTGTTTGATGCACCCCAGGATGCCATTTGCCCTCTGGGCTGCCAGGGCACACTGCTGACTCAAATTCAGCCTGCTGTCGACCAGCACCCACAGATCCCTTTCTGCAGGGCTGCTCTCCAGCCACTCCTCCCCCAATTTATACTTCAGCTCAGCCTTACTCCATCCTAGGTGCAGAATCCAGCATTTCGACTTGTTAAATTTCATCCCATTAATCATAGCCCAATGCTCCAATCTATCTAGATCCCTCTGCAAGGCCTCCTGTTCCTCAAGAGTCAACAGCACCTCCCAGTTTGGTATCATCAGCAAACTTGATCATCAGCAAACATCATCTTGCTCCTACCCCCAGCCGTCTGCCACCCCTTTCACCATGCTGCTAAACTCTTTACGGAGATGGATTTTACCCCAGATCACAGAAGATATCAGTTTGAAATGTAACTTTACAGGGGGGAAAACAGGTTGTGGGGGTTTTTTTCCTCAGCTCCTCAATGACCTAATTAACAGTGCAGCTCCACATACTGTTGTACTGATTCACTGAGGAGGGATAAATTGCGTTAGCGAGGGAGAAGCAGGAGGAGGAATAAACATCTTGAGGGTTAGGATCTGATGCTAAGAAAACAGTATTTGGAAGGACTGCTTTGGGCCACTGCTGAAGGGCTGGCTGTTTGTGGGAGCACTGAGAGAAGCTCCGTCAGATGAGGCTTCAAGGTCCCGAAGAGCTCTGCGCCTGGCTTACCACACCAGCCCTGCACTTGGGTCTGGTCACCAGCAACACTATTGTTTTCCTAACAACTGTTTCCATGACGCTGTCATGCAGACATTATTAGTCATCCTGGCTGGAAGAGGTGGTGTCAAAGGTTCACACTTTGGTGCCAGTCACCTCTGGTGGGGGAGAGCAGCAGCTGGTCTCAGAAGGCATCTAGGCAGGACTGGTTTTATGAGGGTGGAGCCTCTTTCAAGAGCTTGTAAGCACAAGGTGCACGTTCAGCTGAACTGGTTGCTGGTACGAGGGAATGAAGTTCTATGTATGCAACCCACTTCTTCATTGGTAGCTGTAATAGTAATGGGGTTTCGTTTAAAATATGAGATGGCAAGAGCTTAAGACACAAGGAGCGGTTAGAGGCATTTCTGTTGATAAGGAACCATTCCCCCTGTCCCTTGGCATTGAAACCTGAAATCAGAAACAAAATAAACGAGTTCTGCCATGCCCTTTTGGAGGGACAGGCCACAACCAGCACTATACAGAGGCATTCCTGCAAAGCAAAGATAGGAGGTCTCCAGAGCAGCTCTGGAGCATGGTAACGTGTGGGAGTTGCTACAGTTGTTTAACAGGTTTAGCTGGCTCAGACACAACACCCCTGCAGTTGTCAGCACTTCCAGCACATTAGCCAACACCTCCTAGCAACTGTGAACTGACAATGTCTTCTTCCCCACCTGGAAAAAAGATGAGGTGAGGCTCCTCTGTATACCTTCCCATGCAAGGATCTGTGCATGGGATTGTCCCTCCCCATGTGCTGGGGAGAGTCCCTCCTTCTAACAATAAAGAGCAAAAAAGATAAAGGCAATGGGAAACCTGTACATACAAGCCCAAACTTGTGTTCTCTCTAAAACTGTTTTGATCTGCTGAGGTTGGGACACTGAATATTCTCAAGTACATCAAGCCAAAGACATTTGTGACTCAATTCTTCTCGACCCAGGCCTCTTTGACATGTGTGAACTGTGCTCCAGGATCTCTGGCTATTTGATGCCTAGAAGATTACTCCTCCATGGTTAACTGCACTCTCAGACCTCTTTCAGTCACAGAATGGATGGATCTGGCTTTAAGCTGGGTCCAGAGGCAGAGGAGAAAAGAAACATGGCTTGCAGATCTCCTCTCAGTCACCTTGCCCACCTAATGCTCTAACTGAGCTGAGGGACAGTCTGGTCCAGTTTTGTATCCAAAAGCTTTGCTTAGCTTCAGCTTGTATAGCTTCTAAGTGGAATGAATAAACAACCGCCCTTCGACTGTCAAATTTTGTCACTTAGACTCTAAGTAAATACTTTATTAAGACTTGTTTACACATGAAGCTTTTCCTGATTAAGACCATGTGTGGATACTTGTGTTCTGAATAAGGACTACCCATGTGCAGTTATTTCAGAGCAGCCATTGCACTTTTAAATTCATTGCCTCCCCAACTCACATTAACTTCTAAGCGCTGTTAAAACAAACATGTTTTTGAGAGCTTGTCTACCTGCCAATATAACATAGAAAATTGAAAACAGAATCAGTGCTTTTCATGTTAGTTAAGAAGGGGTGAGAATAGCTGTTGTGCTTTTAAATTCACACCCCAGCTTGTTTCACAATATTTCATTTATACAGACAGCCCTTGACTTTTTTTTTTTTTTCTTCTTCACTGTGTCACCCTAAAATGCCTAGCTTTGGTAGGGAGAACTCTCTCAATTCCACACTTCCCATGATGACATGATATAAAGAATGTTTATTGGACAAATATGAATATTTCAGGGGAAAAAACATATTCGAATGGTTATTTGAATAAAAATTCCTGTACAGGAGCCAATGCCATTGGGCTTAATTACTTCATCTATTCATGCATGTTTAATGTTTAGTTTGTTATATTGCCATCATCTTACTATGTCCAGCCATTTTTCTGTGTAATTTCCCTTGCCTCATCACACCTAATGCCATGGAGAGATCCTCTTGCAGTTAAAAGTAAAACCTGTCTGGGAATCAAAATTTATTCCAAGCACAGTGTGCACACATTGACACAGATACTGTCATTATGGTTGATGATTAGTGGTGAGTGAGTATTCATTGCCAAAAAAAGATGGAGAAGAAAACCAAAATATTCTTGGCTTTTATAAAACTTTTGTAAAATTGGAGAATTTTTAATTTAAGATTTTTACACTGTTCTTCCTAATTTCTTAAAGTTTGACTGGCAAAGCTAAAGAAAATTCAGGCCTCCTGGTCTCCACAACCAACAGAACCACAGAGCTGAAAAGTCTTAAGAATGAATGCAACTATAGCGCAAGGAGCACTGCTGCCAATTTGCTTTTGTTCAGAGGATAGGCAAAAGAGACTCAACTGCTGATGCACGTCCACTTGCAAAGTCTGCTGGTACAAACACGTAACCATCTTAATAAACATTTCTTAGTAGAGGTAAGACCTGCTGTTAAATGTCCTATGCCCAAGGGCAACAGTGTAATCTTGATGTCCTTTTATAAACTTTTCTTTTATTGATCCATGTCTTCCTTTGCCTACCAGATGTGAACAGATTGCCTAAATCACATGAGAACAACAATTTGGATTTGGCTCTAGGACTTGATCACATGATAACACAGGCACAGGTCAGCTGCCATGACCTGGGAGGAGATGCAGCCTCTTGATCACGGTAAAGCCCTTGTGTAGGTGAGCACACGTGATGGTTTTTATGAGATTTGCTGTACCTTTAAGGAACAGCAAGTTCAGCTCTTACGTAGAAATATGTCTAGTTCTGTAGGGAGTAGGGCATGGGGGGCAGTTAACGGTTGTGCCTCTGCTTTTCTTTTGAGCAAATAATGTGTTCCTCCTGGCAGCTTACAGTCTGTTGGCAACCAGCTCAGCTCTGAAATATGAGCTATGGTAGACAGGAGGAGGGAAGGTCAGCCTGGAAGGGTGTGGGAGAGGATTTCCATTCCAGACACAGGCTTTTGGTTAGAGCACTATTGTTCAAATGTGAGTTATTTGAACGATCAATGAGAAAAATTCTCTCTCCTCCCTCCTCTCCCCTTTTTTAGCAATCCTAATGTAAGCATAAAGGAAGATAAACACTTTCTCTAATATTTCACTGGTTTCATAGTCCTGATTGCATTGAGCATTTCACGGTAAGACTTCAAAGTGTTCCTGCCTTTTCATTTTACACGTGGATATACAGTTTGCTTGAAAATGTGTCCTGCTCAAATTACATTAAGAAAACATTGGAACTATGATACACGCCCATCAGCTAGACATAAATTAGCACTATTTCAAATTCTGCTGCAGTGTCTCATCAGTTTTTGGCACTTTTTCTCTCATCCTAGGAAGCACGTTTTTACACACCTCTGCTGACATTTGGAGAGTTTAGTCCCTATGCTGTCGAACACTGAACACTTTGCGAAACCCCAGCGTTAAAGAACTCACAAACAATGAGAAAAACAAGAAATGGCTTGCTTTAACAAATGAATTGCTGTGGTAAGAGGCACTGTTAAAAAACACGCATGTGAAGTCCATGACATTTAAGCACATATATTCCTTATTTCTAGCCAAGGGATACACGATACAAATATGGGGCAATGTGTGATCCAGAACTGGTAGGACTTCTTGTATAATTACCTAAGTTATTGCTCAAACTAGGGGAACTGTGAATTACTTTTAATAGGTTAAAAATGACAGTGGAAGCAGGAGGCTCTTTGATCAATTCCACTTCTTCAGAAAGACTGCACCCAATAATATTGCCTGAAATCAGTAGGAACCTAATAACAGGAGACACTTTCTTAGAAAACTGCCAGCAAAATACATTTCTCCCATACAGGCCTGATATTTGCCTGTTTTGTTTGCCAATACATGCATATGTTTGGTGATAGAGACCATTCAGTAGCACTATAAAGGAGCACAAACTTTTCTCATCTTAATTGAAATGAGCTAGTTGTTGCTTAATTCAAGGGAGATACTCTTCCACCCTAATGGAAAATTAACGCTGAAAGTTTCTTAGTTCAGTTCAGGAAAAGAAGTATTACAGAGCACATCATTCATTAAAACACCCACCACCACCACCCATGGGTACACCACAAAAATCAGAAAACTGTTTTTATAAAAATGGTAATTCAGACAAATGCTATTGTCCAATCAATGAATGTAATTTAAAAAATTCCTCCAGGAATATCACATTAATAACCTCCCTTCTCTGAGGCAAAGCGAGTAACTTCTAAAGACTAGATAAATCACAATTACTTGGTCATCTCATAGCTCAAAGAACTGTAAACACGGATGTTTATAAGCCATAGTCTGCGCTGCTGTACCAAGGTACGTAATTTTTTGTGTTGCATATGAACGCTAAGCTACACTATACCAAACAAGACTTTATATCATCTAGAAGATAAATCTTGGGAGAAAAAAGTAGACCTTTTACTGAGGTCCACGGAGATATTTTGACCTCCAAAGGATTTCTGGAAGGAACAATGCAAATCTACCTGTTCATTAACTCCTACTTTTTTGTGTGTTTGTTTTACTCTTCGTTTGCTCTCCTTCACTTTTTTTTCCTTTCCTCTGGCAACCCCCCTCCATCCCCTATTGTCTTTCTTCAGTCTACAATGCTTTCCCCTTTCCTCCTATGCCTTGTGTAACTTTTCCAACCCATTCTCTCTTCCCATTCTCTTCACCATACTTGGTTCCCTTCTGGTGTTCTCTCACGAGACCTGTCCTTGACTCTTCTAATTTGACGTTTACACTCTGCAAGAAAAGAGACTGCTGATAGTTTCACTTTCCAGTTGTCTTCCTCCTTCCCTCTTCTCATAAAGTTCCGAGTTACCAACGTACTGAAGACTGTAAAAAACTTGCAATCATGACCATGCTGACATTTAAAATTATGGAGATGCGTAATACCTTGCTCATGTAAACTCTTCATCAAGAAGTCTACAGGGAGGGAGTTCTCGATTCTTCTCTGACCTTCTTCAACCAGCCTTTCAGAGGTGCTCAGGACTAGATGTGGCCACAACGTGAATGGGTTAGATGCCTGTGCAGCAGCTCAGGTTACCCACTCTCAGGTAACTAAGGAAGACCACCAAGCAATACCAGCTGCAGGTTAGACAGTTAAAAAGCCTTAAGTCTCTCCAATAATTCTATCCTGTTGTAAATAATCACATCTCAGATAACATTAATGGGAGTTTTAGAGCATGGGACCTCTGGAGAAAAAAACCAAAACCTTTCCTTTAAAATTTATTTTTTGTGAGTCTCCATTATTCATTAGTTATAATTACTTGTATTATAGCAGACACTTGATAGTGCATCATAATTGAGGGTTCAGAATCATTCTAATTATAACAACTTTTTATACATGGGACTTTTTGAAGTATTTGTGTGTTTTAAGCTTTCCGCATTAAGCCTTGAGAATTTTCCATGTTTAATCTCAGCTGGAAAGTATTTTGAAATGCTCTAAGCAAAATTAATTCATCTGGGTTTTTTGTTTTTCTGTTTGACTTATCAGGAGGGGAGAAGAAAGCATTTTATTATCTAAATATATTATTTGCCAAGGTTCTCATTGCTGTGGTCAAGAACCGAAAGTGGAGAGCAATCTCTATTCTCTCAAAGATTTGGAGAATTTTAGAGCAACAGTAAACTTGCTCTGAAGCCAGACTACCTCGGGTCTCCCTTATCCTGAAGGACAATTACACTCCCTTTTCCAGTAAAAGGTAATTAGAATTCCTAAAAGCAAGTGAATAAGTGAAAATGTTTCTGCCCTAGCTGTTAAAGAAAGCTGAACTAAAAACAAAGAATTACATGTAAAGTTTTAACATAGGTTTTTATCTATAAATTGCAATAGAAAATGAAGAGTAAGAGATAAGCAATTACTCATCCAAGAAATATATCCTATTGTCTGTATTTTAATCCTCAACACTAATAAAACACAAAGCATTTCCTAAATGCTACAGCAACAAAGAATTTGGTTTATTTTGTATGCATAACAAAAATGAGGAAACTTTATTGAATTCTTAAGAAGATGGAGGAAGCAAAGAAAATGTCAAGCAAGTGATGACCACCCAGGATCAATATGTTCCCAAAGAAAGGCAAACAACATACTGTTCAGATGTCATAAAGAAAAGAACCATCAAAGAGACCACATTTCTTTGTATCACCAGTAAGTTAAAAACTGAGACCAAACACCAAGAGCATGAATCAGGCTTTTTTACAATTAGTAACGACAAAAGCTATTAGCCAAGGCCCAACTTAATAACAAATCTAGAGGCTTCTCAGAGGTGTAAACTGTTAAAGACTGTGAGCAATGCTCAGGCTAGAATGGTGACCTACCACACAACTTCTATCTCCAGCAAGAAATGCAGAGTTTCTGTGGATGTTTCCTTTATTGTATAATCTTGATTCATTCCTACAACACTGTACTCTGCATATGGCAAAGATCTTGTAAATGACCATAATGTTTACTGGAAGTATGGGACAAATTGGAGTCGTGCAGGCAACCTTCATTCTAGTATTTTTGGAATGCATACTTGATTCTGCAGCCTTAACAATGGTTTAAATGAGGATTTTTATCGGTAATTTTTAACAGAAAATGAACAAAAATTGACCTATTTTCTTATTCTTCCCTAGCAACTCAATCGCATGATGTCAGCTTGACGCTTCAGTCCTAGGCAAGACCGAATTACAGACTTTTGTGACTTGTGCTAGCAGAGAAATAACTGACGTAGCATGTTTTCATCTGCTATGCAGAGTGCCATGCCCTTGTGAGTGGATTTCACTACTATTTTCTTACGTCTGATGACTGGGGAGATTCAGAAGTCACGAGTTTTATTTCAGACCTGAAACAGAAATCTAGTAGATCAGTCTTCAGCTCCTCTGCCTGTTTCCCTTGAAACTGACCCTTTCTGCTTCAGTCTTTCCACGTCGACTCCCAAATCCTTGCTCTCTTACCTCTATTTCTAGCCCATACTTTCTTGCCCAGCTCATGCAAATTTCTACCATTTTCCTCCCAGAACAGTTCCAGTCTCCTCCAAGATCCAAAACAGATGATTTAATACCCCTTTTACTTTCATAGCATATATTATCCCTCTCCAAGGCCTAGGCCAAACAGCTCAAAAACCCTCAGACTCCAGTCCTTCCTCAATTCTCCACCCAATTTTCTTGACCAGCCAGTCTACTGTACTTCCATATTAAATCACTGTTTCTGTTTTCTCTATTTCCTTCTACCATACCAGTTGTATTCCTGGGATACCCATGCCTCACATAACGTTCTACCTCCCATATCTAGTTCCTGCCCTTTTTCCATTTAAATTAGGTGCCCTCTTTCCACTCCTTGAGCATTGATGAGGTGGAGAGTAACTGAGACAGGCATTTTGGTTTTAGTCCTGTTGTTTGGCTTCTCACCCTCTCACCCAACACAGTGCAGTATTACGTCCAACATCCACACCTAATAGGCGTTTTTGTCTTGGAGAGGGCACTGGGGGAGAAGCTGCATACATATGCACAGCTGTGTGGAGAAGAATGACCGTGAATTAACTTTTAAAGTCAAAATTTGCATTAGCTGAAACCATGGTAGGGTATTGTCCTGGTTTGAGCGACACGGGACCAATTTCTTTTCTTATGCTTAGGAAAACTGTACTTTTGGAAGACCCTAGTGTCTGAATTGGTGAAAATATTTACTTTATAGCCAGCTGTGGTGTGTGGGTGTCAAGGTCTCAGTGTTTACAGGCTAGCCAGGTGCAGGGATGAGGAGGAGCAAGACCCGGGCACTTGACCCAAGCTGGCCAGCAGGATTATTTCATACCATGAATGTCACATTCAATATAAATCAGAAAGTTTGCTGAGGAGTTTGAGCTCTCCCTTGATGGCGGCGATCCAGAGAACTCCTTGCCCCAGTGCTGGACCCCTGAGGCCTTTCCTTCCTCCCGAAGCTGTAGCACTCACATTGTTGGACATTTGCTGTCCACTGCTGGGAGTGCACAGCTTCCTACTGATATAGTTGGCTGAGTATAATTCTTATATATTTTTAGATTGGTATCGGGATCACTATTGGTTCTTTAGTGTTACTACTGTTAATTATTTAGCCTTATTCTATTAAATCTGTTTATATTTCAACCCCTGGGTTTCCTGGTTTTCTTCCTGATCCCCCCTTCCTGGGTGGGCAGGGGTCATCGTGATAGAATAATTGTCTAAACGACAATAAATTGTTGGGGGTTTCTCAAACCATAACAGGTATATACCTCTAGAACATTTGGTGGCTTTACTTCTTCATTTCTTCCTTTTGGTATTTGTGTTCAGGTATCCTCAGGTATAAAGCATAGTGACCAAACTTCCCTGCCTTAACTCCATTTTATCTATGGCTTCCTCAAAACCTTAGTTCCATCACTGTTATGCAAAGCTTTGCACACTTTTGTTTCTACCTTGCTGTTGCATATTTTGAGCTTATTTTCTACCACTAAGGTGCATTTTGAGGCCTAAGACCAGAAGATGCTTCTAGCCTGAAGTACAAGAGAAATGCAGCACCTATAATAAGATGTTTGAGGAATGGCAACTCATGTTAGGTATGTTAGCCTTAGGCGGGTTTGACTGATAATTTGAAAGGGCTTCACACATCTTAATATCCTGCTATCAACATATATGCTACTTTCGCATGGCTAAGTATCTCTTGAGTTTTCACATAATCTGTCTTGACAGCCAGCAGAGAAGGAAAATGGGAGACTGAGGGAGGCAGACCTTCTGCGAGGACGGACACAGGCACTTTTCTTTTTTTCCCCCTGCTACAAAAAGGAGAGAATAGGTGGGGGGATAGTCACCTCTGGTTATCCCAAAGAGGTCTGTCTGCGTGGTTAACGTTCAGCCAGGTCTGGGGCAGAACAAAGTATCTCTGTAGTTCTGAACATACATGGCGTATAACACAACAAGGCAAGAGGAATCTTAAGCTGACCAAACCTCATTACACACACTGGAGTTTAATTGAGACATTAGCTTCAAGCACGCATTCCAGTGACAAGAAAGAAGATGCTCCCGGATCTTCTGGAAGAATACCTTGTTAGTCCTCCAGTTTTATATTCCATTGAAAACATTAGGCAAACTGAGGACTAAACCAACAAACTCCATTTATAGTGTTCAGTTACACTAAGCAACTCTTTACAGTATGCTTGTATATGTAGTATTTCCGCTTAAAAGACTATATCTCTTTCATTTATCTGTCAGGACCCATATTCAAAGTTCATTGTCGCCTAGGAAACAGTGGATAAAAGCAGACAGGGAATCCTCAATTCTAGTCTTTGCAGATAGGTGAAAGATGAGTGGCAATTCAATTTTGTTCAAAAATGTAACCCCCAGTAATTTGAGAAGCGTAGTGTAGTCTAGTGGTTAGCTGCCAGATGATCGATGTCCTCTGCATGGCTCGACTTGACTTGCAGTGACCTTCAACAACTCCCTTAAACTTGTTCTCATGCTTGTGTGAACAAATTTTTTTCATGCCTACCCTATAAAAGGATCTGTGACATAGGTGATACGATGTTGTTTCTTAAAAGTGCAAGAACATAAACTTACTGTGCAATGTGTTAACCAAGACATCTGAAACATGCAAATGACTAAAATAATCTGCTTCATGTTTGACTCACTTGTAATATCTCGCATCCACTCTTATAACGCCAGAACTTTATAACAAATAAACACACTGGTGAAGACATTTGGGATAAAAGAGGAGAGAAAAATGCTGTTTTACAATTTAGAAACTTCCTTTTTTTTTTTAATAAAAATGCAATACACTTAAAGCGTGACAAAATTAACATAGCAACACTGAAGCAACACATATTCGCCAATATTTAAGACACATACAGGAAACTGCTTACTCATCAAGTCACACTTCTCAAGTAAGCATGGGTAAAAAAGTCTGGCTGCAACAAGAGTTTACAGTTCCTGCACTGGTATCATAGATAATCAGGTCTGACTTTCTCAGGTGCAAAAATACTTCCAGACACAATATCCAGAGAACGGAAGTAACAGAAATGTTTGGGGTTTTTGTCTTTTTCTTCCTCTGATGGGACACAGGTACACATTTTATTATTATAACAAAAAAAATTTTAGAAGAGCTAGTACTGGGAGGATAAACTGTCCCATGCATTTCAATATAGTTTTAATTCCACAGGATGGGACCCATCCTCATCCTTTGACAACAGAGTATCATAAAAGTGCAGCACAACTGGCTTATCCAAACCACCACAGCTGACTGCACTGTAGTAACCAACATAAATAGTAAGAAGCTCTCTTGCTTCACTATCTTTCGCGTCAAGGAGAAAGAATACCTGCTGCTAGCTATATTTACTTGCATTTCTTCTCAACAGGAAATGGCCTCAAGTTGCACCAGGGGAGGTTTAGGATGGATGTCAGGAAAAACTTTTTCACCAAAAGGGTTATCAAACATTGGAACAGGCTGCCCAGGGAAGTGGTTGAGTTGCCATCCCTGGGGGTATTTAAAAGACATTTAGATGAGGTGCTGAGGGACATGGTTTAGTGGTAACTTGGCAGTGCTAGGTTAATGGTTGGACTTGATGATCTTAAAGGCTGCTTCCAACCATAATAATTATATGATTCTATGATTCTTGGAAGGAAATAAGGATGTGAGCAACTAACACCTCTCTTTTACCCCAAGTACTAAGCGTATTGAGCTGAAACATGAACATCTCTGGTCCAGTGACTCTGTCCAAATCTAGTAATTACAAAAATAGAATTTGTCTATATTGACATATGCTGACTTCTTTGGGCTTTTGAAGAACAAAATACAGCTCCTATGTCTTCCTACACCTTTAGGTTCCGCCTGAGCTAGATTATCTCCTGTGACTGCTTTGGAGTTATCAGAACAGCTCCACTTCTGATAAGACCTGCAAGAACACTGCTGTAGGCAAAATCTGTGTGGCCAAAAGCATTTTTATCCACAGCCTTTCTAAATGGATCTACATAGACTCTAAAAGGGTCAGATAACGTTGTGTGCATGACCATTCCCACCGCTCCCAAAGCTGTGCCAATGGTGAAAAAGCGACATATGGTTACACCTTATGGGACAAAATAAAAAGGTAAAAAACACCACTGTTGCTGATGGACAGGGAGCATCCTCCATTTGTCAGGGTTATCTGGAGAACAATATACACAGTAAGAGAGACAGAGATGAAAGACTGAACCTAAAAGCAGATCAAATGGTTATGAGATTAAAGGCACTTACAGAGATCCAATCTAATACAAAGAGAGGGAACAAAGCTGTTCTTTTGCTGTCCAGTATGATGACAACATGATTGAGTTAGCCCTTAGGCTGAAACACCATGGGCCAGTTTACATTGCTGTTACCAGCTCAGCGTAACATAAAGAACAAAATAACATGAAAACCAGAAATTGCATGTTGCAATTGCAGATCTCCACTCAAGTAATGGTTACAGGTGAAAAGTATGCCATTTGTTAAAAGTTGATTGACTTACTACACTGTAGGTGGCCACTGAGAATCGATCAAGAAAGCACAATGCAATAAAATGGTAATTTAGGCAGAGGAAGGATAAAGAAGTGCTTCTACTAGGTAAGGTATTAAAGTGTGAAATCGTTTCCCAAAGAAAGTCAGGAGCCTGTGGCTCTGTGCTCCAATGACGGTCACTTTAATAACGAGATTGTATCAGGCACGGGAGGAAAACGTATTTCAGGGGAGATTGTAACTTCCCCTACAAAAGGTTTCGGGCGCCTTTTTGTAGGTCAAATGCTACCACTGCAGATCGAATGCAGTATTTATGTATTTGCAAGTACACTGCAAAGGGAACAGAGAAAACAGGTACCGTTTAACGGCCATTTCAAGGGAGATTCTAGGCAAATCCAAAAACCTGTGCTTAAGGGCTACTGTGGGGGGTGACACCAAGCTCCTTTCTCCACGCATGACCACTAAGCCGAAGGCTTCCCACCCCAGGCTACCTCAGAGGCACTGCCCCACACCCCTCCTCTCCCAACACCTTGCTGAAAACACCCCGGGGTGGGCCAGCCCGGTTTCTTGCTGCTGTGGCAGGTTTTCCACCGGGCGGCCGCAGGCCCTGCGCGGCGGGAGCCCACACCGGGGGTTCGGGGGCAACACCTCAGGGGAAGAAGCTCGGCCTTGTGACGGGCGGCCCGCGGCTGCGTTGCCCAGCTGAGCCCGCGGCCAGCGACCCCCCTCCAGCCCTCAGGCCCGGCCCGGCCCTGAGGCGCCCCCTCCCCCCGGCCGCTTCCCTCCCCCCACCGGCCGCAGAACCAGCTGCTCCGGCTGCAACCCGACACCGGGGGCCTCTTTGCCCCTCCGGCCGTCTGGGACCGCGCCAGGCGAGACGGAAAGGCAGGAGTGGAATTCCGCCCGGGGCCAGGCCAGGGCAGGCCGGGCCGGCCGGCGGCGGCCGCACGGGGCGACGTCGCGCAGAACCCCGCTCCGAGGGCTCTGCGCGATCCAGTCCGGAGAGTACCGCCCGCCCGGATGCAGGCGGCGTCCTCAGCTGCTGCTGTCGCCTTCCAGCGCCCCAACCGGCCTAAACCGGCTCGAACTGGTCCAGGCCGGATATGCTGACCGCGGAGCGGCGCCTGCTCCCCCACCCCCTCCTCCCC
>VFFE01006666.1:38943-115477 GCA_008921705.1 Burhinus oedicnemus | reverse complement strand
ACAGGCTGGAGAGTTGGGCAGAGAGAAACCTCATGAAGTTCAACAAGGGCAAGTGTAAGGTACTGCACTTGGGGAGGAATAACCCCATGCACCAGTACAGGTTAGGGGTTGACCTGCTGGAAAGCAGCTTGGTGGCAAGGGACCTGGGAGTCCTGGTGGACAACAGGACAACTATGAGCCAGCAATATGCCCTTGTGGCCAAGAAGGCCAATGGCATCCTGGGGTGCATCAAGAGGAGTGTGGCAAGCAGGTCGTGGGAGGTTATCCTCCCCCTCTACTCTGCCCTGGTGAGGCTGCACCTGGAGTACTGTGTCCAGTTTTGGGCTCCCCAGTTCAAGAAGGACAGGGAACTGCTGGAGAGGGTACAGCAGAGGGCTACAAAGATGATTCGGGGGCTGGAACATCTCTCGTATGAGGAAAGGCTGAGGGACTTGGGTCTTTTTAGTCTGGAGAAGAGAAGACTCAGAGGGGATCTCATCAATGCTTATAAATACTTAAAGGGAGGGTGCCAGGAGGATGGGACCAGTCTTGTTTCAGTGGTGCCCAGTGACAGGACAAGAGGTGATGGGCACAAACTTGAACATAGGAAGTTCCATCTAAACGTGAGGAGAAACTTCTTTCCTTTGAGGGTGGTAGAGCACTGGAACAGGCTGCCCAGAGAGGTGGTGGAGTCTCCGACTCCGGAGACATTCAAAACCCACCTGGATGCCATCCTGTGCAACCTGCTGTAGGTGACCCTGCTCTGGCAGGGGGGTTGGACTAGATGATTTCCAGAGGTCCCTTCCAACCCCTGTGATTCTGTGATTCTGTGAATCACAGAATAAGTTGGAAAGGACCTTTGGAGCTCATCTGGGGCCATCTTCCTCTGCCACCCTCCAGCCAAAAAGGCCAGTTTTGCAGGTCGATCAGGCTGCTCCCAGCATTGCCCAGACAAATTTTTGATGTCTCTGAAGGCAGTAATTCTGCATCCTCTCTAGAAAACCTACCACAGTATTTAAGCATCATTGCTGTAAAGATATTTTTCCTTCTGTTGACTTAGAATTTCCCCCAAGAACAGTCCAGTTCTGTTTATTCTGTAACTACCAATAGGTAGTACAAGGCAGCAATTTGATTCCTCCATGGCCGCCTTTCCAGTTTAAAGAAACCCATCTGTCTTGTAGAGGACAGAAACGTTAAGGTTGGTGTTGAGAGATATTAGTTGTTTAGCTTAAGTAAGTTTTAATTAGAATAATTTACTTAGGGTGGTAATTTGGGGTGATTACTTAGCATGAGTAGCAGGATTTGCTGAAGCCTTTAGGCCACAATAGAGTTAATTTTCTTAGTATTTTTCCTAGCAGCTGGTACAATGCTGTGTCTAGTCTTTCAGCATAAGAAAAATGTTGATAACACACTGATGCTTTGGTAGTGTTTTCACTAAGTCTGGGAATTTTCCGTTCCCCATGTTCTGCCAGCAAGCAAAGGTGCACAAGAAACATAAACCAGAAGATAAGGAGGCTACAACTGTCAGCAGAGACTGCACATCAACAAGATAAAAGCAGTCAATGGCCTGCCTGCCTGGACACGGGAAAAGAATCCAGTAAGGTGTTGGAAGGCTGCAGACCAAAAATTACCGTTGGACTAAAAGATGCATGAAGAGCATGTGAGGGGCTGGTGTATGGATCGCAAGGGTGTAATTGCCCAGGGATTTCTTTCTTTGAGGTCCCTCCCTTTTCGGAGGCACCCAGCCTGGGCTGACCTTCCTGCTGCACCTTTCAATTAAATTACTTATTTTTATAAAATCTGACGCTTGAGACTCTGCTGTGGGAAGCCTAGGGTTAAGCCAAGAAGGAGGAGCATGCCTGACAGTAAGTGTGTGTGTGTGTGTGTGAGGAATCGAAAGGAGCACCCATCAGCTCACTGGGATCACCCGCTGCAAAGGGACCCTGGTCCTGGCAGTTAAAGACTCAGGAGGTGTGTGCGCAACTCCTTGATTGGTGTGTGAATGGTCGTGCAACGGCTTCTCCTTTAACTGTTGGTATTGGTAATGGGGACTGAATGGGTATGCTGGCACCAGAAGGAATGGCAGAAAAAATTTCTATAAAATGGCATATGTTGATGGTGCCTAGATTAGCAAGTCATTAAGATCTCGATACATCTTCAGGCAACTTCTCCAGACACAAAAGCCTACCAGTATATCCTAATGACTCACAGAGATGGGAAGGTGGAAGTGTCAGCTCCTAAAAGCTACCAAAAGCTTTTAGGAACTGACAGAGGGTTGGTACTGGGACCAGTACTATTTGACATCTTTGTTGGCGACATGGATGTTGGGACTGAGTGCACCCTCAGCAAGTTTGCCAATGACACCAAGCTGTGTGGAGCAGTCGACACGCTGGAGGGAAGGGATGCCATCCAGAGGGACCTGGACAGGCTTGAGAGATGCCAACCTCATGAAGTTCAACAAGGCCAAGCGCAAGGTCCTGCACATGGATCAGGGCTATCCCATGCACAATACAGGCTGGGCGGAGAATGGATCGAGGGCAGCCCCGAGCAGAAGGACTTCGGGAGTGTTGGTAGATGAGAAGCTCAACATGAGCTGGCAATGTGCCCTTGCAGCCCAGAAGGCCAACCGCATCCTGGGCTGCATCAAAAGAAGCGTGGCCAGCAGGTGGAGGGAGGTGATTCTGCCCCTCTACTCTGCTCTCTTGAGACCCCACCTGGAGTACTGTGTCTAGGTCTGGAGCCCCAAGCATAAGAAGGACATGGACCGGTTGGAGCGAGTCCAGAGGAGGGCCACAAAGATGATCAGAGAGTTAGAGTACCTCTGCTATGAGGACAGGCTGAGAGAGTTGGGGTTGTTCAGCTTGGAGAAAAGGAGGCTCCACAAAGCTATGAACCCAGGAAAGCTGAGGAGCACTTGGTAGCTGTCATCATTTGTCTTAAGTGTAATTGCAAGGAAGCCTGACAGGACCACTGGGACCAAGTATAAGCAAGTAAATTAAACCAGTTTTTCTCTAAAATGAAATCACCTTATCCTCCTACAGGGTGTTCCATTGTTGCTACAATGTTGCAACATTATTTTCCACATTTTCTATCTTTTCTCCCACCTTACCTGATTCAAGCCCAAAACTGTCTTGGTGGCCCTCCACTGGGCTTGCTGTAGTTTGCAAATACCTTTCTAGCACTGGGGAGCCCAAAACAGGACACTGTACTTTGGAGTGGTGCAGTTTTGCACATGTTGAATAGAGGGAAATAACAATTTCCTTGAACATGCTTGCTGTGCTTCTGGCTAATGAAGCTCAGTAGTTGGCCTTGATTTCTGCAAAAGTGCATGGCTGAGCCACGTTTAACTTCTTGCCTAGCAGGAGTCGCAGGTCCTTTTTTTGGAAAGCTGCTTTCTAGTTGATCCCCTAAGCTGTACAGATTCGTGGGGTTGTTCTGTTCCAGGTACAGGATTTCGCATTTGCTTTTGTTGAACTTTATGAAGTTTCTGTTGACCTATTTTTCCAGTTTGTTGAGACTGCTGCTGAGCAGCCGCCCAGCCATTGAGCATGTTGACCTCTCCTCCTCCAGTTTTCTGTGCACAGCGTGCGCACCCCCTTCAGCAGCTGCAGGGTGTTTTACAGAAGGTTGTTCACACAACATACTCACTGCCTGCTGAAGGAAACACATCTACTCACTGCTTTCCTCTAAAATAAGAGCAGCAATGACCTTGGGGGAAATTTGTGTACGTGTACAAACATGCATGCCCGTGCGCGCACACCCACACACACGCATGCATTACCAAGTAAAGTCTGAACACAGTGGTGGTTTGCAGTTATGCTGCATTTTAGGTATCCATTTCAAGGAACCCCTGCCCAGGACTAGAAGAATGCTGTATTTCAAAAGAGGTAGTTCCTGCCTACCCTTAAAACAGAGAAGATTTAAGAGAGTAAGGAAAAAAAAGGTCTCACTCTCATCTCGCAGGAGACCGTATGCGAACAACTGTCTCTGCTAAAAGGGACTAGCCCCTTCATATAAAGCACAGCTTTCCCTTCCCCCATCCCATCCATTGCCTCCAGCCCTCATGCCAACAGAAATTACTTGCATTCTCACATTTTTCAGTAGAGTCGAAAGTGTCCCCTCATTTTCACACTATATTTATAACTTTCAAATGTTGACAGACCTGGCGCTGGCTCTGGGGGGCCACTCTGACAAAGGGACAGTCTCTGCTCTACCTGGCTGCCGTCCTCCCTTGGTCTCTCTCCCCCATTTCCTCAGAAAAGGCAGGTCAGGCCGTCTCTGAAATTCTCTAGGGAAAGAGTTTGGATTTTCATCTGTAGCTGCAGGGACAAGAGAAAGAAAAACCTCGGGTAGAAACCTTCAGGAATTTAGGCAATCAGAAAACCGTTTTACATTGCAACTGAATACAGATTATTTTGTAATGGGCATGTCCCATCCACCCTCTTTGAAACAGGACTTGCAAAAATTCCTGATAATACATTATGCCTAGGATAAGCAGCAACAGTCCCCATTTTGGCTGTTCTCATTTGTCTCCCTCTCCTGGTCAATGGCGGTTATTTTTTTCCAGATTTTGTGGGTTTTGGGGTAGAGAAGTCTTTGTTTGGCTCTTGTCCATACACAAAGAACTCAAAGTGAACAGGTGGCTGAGCAAAATGGATTTTATACATACATACTTGTTCCACTGTATTGAAGGGTTAAATAAATATTTATCTATTTAAAAATTCACCTCTGCAGTCTTGAAATGAAAACATAAATCTTGCCGTATCTCTGAAAATGTGCCAGGGGAAATCCTGCTAAGGGGAGTGCTCACTTTCAGCCAAGTTTGGCACACTGGAAAGATGCCAGGAATAGCGGAGCCGAGAGGTGGCTGCATTTCTGAAGAGGTAGTGACAGGGAGAAGAGCTGGAGTCAGTTTAAGGGAATTTGACAGTTTTGGTATAGTAAATTGAATTCTTTTGGCTTTTAAAGGCTTACCATTGACATAATACAGTGCAGGCTGCCAATTTTTACCTTTTGCTTTAATGAGTCATATAAATAAATTGTAAGTAAAAGAAAAAAAAAAAGAGACAGAATTAATTTAATTGTATAATGAAGAGCCTGGGAACAGACTGAGGGGGACTCAGATAATACATAATCTTCCTGTTCTGGTTCTGACAGTACCCGTTATTCCCTGAATGTCATATCTATTCAAGGGCTACCCAACAATCCCAGTTTTGGTAACTCACCTCAGTTGCGTTCCTCACCAACCACACAGTGCCAAGCCTGTTTCTTCCGCATCCTTACAGCTTCCTGTCAGAAACTTTACCCATTGTTTCATTCCCTTCCCTTTCTGGTTTTGAAATCCAACTCAGCCACTATGTGTGGAAACTGCTATTTAAGTCCAGACTTCCATGGACCTCTCTCTGGACTCTGGAGGCTTCATCCTCAGCCCCTTGAGAGTCTAGTCAGGGATTTTCCATGAACAGGACAGCTCATTGTGTCTAGTTACGTAGTTTTTGTAGATAAAATGTGTTATTTAGACTAGGACAAACCAACATTCCAATTAATTTATGAGATACAGAAGAATGGGAGTATCCTGTAGCCCAAAAGATTCCAAGTAGTTAAACATCCAAGTAATTACGTATTCCAGTGTGTCACTAAGCTGTAATCACTTGTGCAGCAGCTATGTTGTCTTCCTGCCACCACTCGACCATCTCCTTCTTCCCATTTTTACAAAATGGAAACTAAATACTGGCTTGTTTCAGAATTGTCTTCTAGTCTTAAGGAGAAATCTGTGCTTCCACTGCAAATCTGCCCTGCTTTTGTTTATTTATTTATTTTTTACACTTTAGCAATTGACATTGATGCATTCAGGAGAGAAAAGGGCAGAACTGTAGAGATGAGCAAGGAACACAAGAGTCTGAGTTCTAAGAAAGTAGCCATCTGGATTATTTTATTATTTAGAACGCAAAGGAAAGAACAGATTCAACATTAGAAAGCTTTGAAAAATCACTTCACAGAATATAGAGCATAGAAGAAACATAATAAAAATTCAAACAATTCTGTTCCTACATTTCAGTTTAACAAGCAAAATAAGCATTCAGCAACTGTATTTTTTATGAAGAGTAGGCCAGCGTTTACTCTGAGTGCAGAATATATATTCTCAGAAGATTCAAGTGTATTGATAAATTAGTTAGAGTCCTTTAAGAAAGTTGTTTGTCAAATAATTTTTTTATTGTCCTGGATTGTCTTGTGATAATTCTTCAGAGTTTTCAGCTCATTAAACTCACTCAGATCTCCTACTCTGACATAACTGGGAGATTTTTTTAACATGTGTTGTTTTTTCCATAATTTGTCATAATTGAAAGCTTTCTCTTTAGCAAACAAATGTTCTACTATGGAAATTTTAGAGAAAAAAAAATGTGCCTGAAAGCGGCCTCCCTCTTTTGTTCAAAGTGGTTTAGGCTGTCATTACACTGCTATTTTAATCTGGCAGAAGTACGGGCTGCTGTCGAAAGGAGCAGGCTGGTTTTCCTTCTCCAGCTGTCTCCTGCCACTTCTTCCCACTGCTTCCCTTGTGCCACTCGTATGCCTGTGGCTGTGTGATGAGTTGCTTCAGGGAACCACTCTGGGTGAAAGATAATTTTTCTTTTGCTAGCCTAGTTTTCCTCACTGTGAGGAGTACAAACAGTAATGCCAGCCCAGGGGCAGTAACAGGAAAAGTGTCTGGAGCCAGACAGGGAGGTGAGCAGAATTATTCTTCAGTAGTCATTTAACAGTCAGTCTAAGCTAAACAGGAATTACAAAAGTTATTATGTGCTAGTGTTGGAACTACTGCTACTGTTTTGAACAAAGTACTGATAACTTGATAGAAAACTGATTTTCAGCAGAATTAATTAGGCTGTTTTTTGAACACTTCACTTTGAATCATAGAATCATAGAATGGTTAGATTTGGAAGGGACCTTAAAGATCATCTTGTTCCAACCCCCCTTCCGTGGGCAGGGACACCTTCCACTAGACCAGGTTGCTCAAAGCCTCATCCAACCTGGCCTTGAACACTTCCAGGGATGTGTCATCCACAGCTTCTCTAGGCAGTCTGTTCCAGTGTCTCACCACCCTCAGAGTAAAGAATTTCTTCCTAATATCTAATTTAAATCTACCCTCTTTTGGTTTAAAACAATTACCCCTCGTCATATCACTATAATCCCTGATAAAGAGTCCCTCCCTGTCTTTCCTGTAGGCCCCATTTAGGTACTGAAAGGCTGCTATAAGGTCTCCCCAGAGACTTCTGCTTGCCAGGCTGAATAACCCCAACTCTCTCAGCCTGTCCTCATAGCAGAGGTGCTCCAGCCCTCTGATCATCTTCGTGGCTGTCCTCTGGACCCACTCCAACCAGTCCATGTCCTTCTTATGTTGGGGGCTCCAGACCTGGACACAGTACTCCAGGTGGGGTCTCAAGAGAGCAGAGTAGAGGGGCAGAATCACCTCCCTCCACCAGCTGGCCAGGCTTCTTTTGATGCAGCTCAGGATACGGTTAGCCTTTTGGGCTGCAAGTGCACATTGCCAGCTCATGTTGAGCTTCTCATCTACCAACACTCCCGAAGTCCTTCTGCTCGGGGCTGCCCTCGATCCATTCTCCACCCAGCCTGTATTGTGCATGGGATTGCCCTGATCCATGTGCAGGACCTTGCACTTTGGCTTGTTGAACTTCATGAGGTTGGCATGGGCCCATCTCTCAAGCCTGTCCAGGTCCCTCTGGATGGCATCCCTTCCCTCCAGCGTGTCGACCGCTCCACACAGCCTGGTGTCATTGGCAAACTTGCTGAGGGTGCACTCAGTCCCTACATCCATGTCACCAACAAAGATGTTAAACAGCACCGGTCCCAATACCAACCCCTGAGGAACACCTCTCGTCACTGGTCGCCACCTGGACATCAGCCCGTTGACCGCAACTCTTTGAGTGTGGCCATCCAGCCAATTCCTTATCCATCAAGTGGTCCATCAGTCAAATCCATGTCTCTCCAATTTAGAGACAAGGATGTTGTGTGGGACAGTGTCAAATACTTTGCACGAGTCCAGGTAGGTGGTGTCAGTTGCTCTGCCTTTATCCACCAATGCTGTAACGCCGTCGTAGAAGGCCTCCAAATTTGACAGGCATGATTTGCCCTTAATGAAGCCGTGTTGGCTGTCACAAATCACCTCCTTATTTTCCATGTGCTTTAGCATAGTTTCCAGGAGGATCTGCTCCATGATCTTGCCAGGCACAGAGGTGAGACTGACTGGCCTGTAGTTCCCTGGGTCTTCCTTTTTTCCCTTCTGCACCCACACACCTTTATCTTTCCAGCGAAAGTCCAGTTACCTCAGAACCACGCTATTTCAGTTTGGATAAATTCAGTAATTGTTACAGCTGCTGCATATATAATCTTGGCAAGCCTCTAAGGATCTAATGGATCTGTAATGTAAACTGTGCCTGCAGGCTTCAAAAGTGTCTTGATTTGTTAGGGATCTGTAAGACCTAAAGCTTTCG
Source organism: Burhinus oedicnemus (assembly GCA_008921705.1). Classification (NCBI taxonomy): domain Eukaryota; kingdom Metazoa; phylum Chordata; class Aves; order Charadriiformes; family Burhinidae; genus Burhinus; species Burhinus oedicnemus. The sequence continues at coordinate 106,991 of VFFE01006666.1, read as the reverse complement.
CTGCTGATTGAGAGAGCTGGCCACAGCTCTAGTTCAAAGTTGTTTCAGCAGAATCTACAGGAGATTCTTGCAGCCAACTGTACCTCTGCCACTTTGGCCTCAAATTTTTCCACGTATTTGCCAAAGGTTTAATTAATATGTGTATAACAAATGTATAATTAAGTGAATAAGAAACTATGAAATGTATTAGTACATTAAAAAAGAACAGAATTGAAATCAATACTTAAATTAGAAAGACTGCTAGTTCAGACATCACGTGTGAATTCATGTCAAATTTTTTTTCATGCAGATATGTGAATTTGCCTTTGTTCTTTATCCTTATGATTTATTTCACCTAGGTTTCAGAATTTACTGGCATCTGCCATGATTACAGAAATTAGAACAGGATTTGAAGTAGAACAGGTGTTTGAATCCCTATAAGAAAGCCTGATAATACTCCTGGAAACCTAGGTGTAGAGGGTAGCCAGAATTTGGCACGGAATCTTTCTGCATCATCTCTCTTTAGATTTCTAAGAGCCATACTGTCATCCTCAAACATCTTGAAATAGTTTAAAATCCTCAAGGTGGTCAGTGTAATGTGAGCTGAAGAATATATGCAGAAGCATTTTTGCAGCACTATATTTCAAGTGAAAGAAACATAAAATTTTATTCACAAATCTAACTTGGTCACAAAAAAGTATTGAAAAAAAATTGAAGGTCTAATTTACTGAATTTCTTCTGATAAGCCTTTTCAAGAAAGTGTTCAGTGATATTCAGGAGGCTGGAGGACAGAGAAGTGTGGGCAACCTGGAAGTGGAATAGATTGATCAGGTGGTGTAAAATCTGCAAGGGAGCTAAGACTTGAGAGGGGATGGGGAGTTGAGATGCAGGAGGGATGAGAAGTTGAATGAGCAGGAGGTAAGGAATTAGAAAAATAGAGTTTGACATTTTCTCTTGGCAAGTGGTGAAGCCTGCAGATCTCTGACAAAGGATGCTTGCTGAGAGCTGAATGCGCTTGCTAGTTGCTGACCATACAAGAATGCTTCCTGGCATGCTCCCATACAGCCGCTTACATAGGAGGAGTAATGTTGGTCCTGTATTTTTCTATGGTATAGCTCGACTGTGCTTTCAGAAAAGAGCACAATTTCTAAATCTGGAGAGAATGGGAATTTTTCTATTAAAACCAAAATAAGATCTTGGAAAGTCATTCTGCTTTCCTATCATAAAATTGACATACTGCACATCACTCCCTTTTCTTGAGCTTGATGAAAATATTATAAGCTTTTTTGCTTGTGTGTTGTTTTACATTCACAGTCAAGCTCCTGTGAAATCAGAGTTCATGTTTCACTTGTTTTTCAGGGAATTAGATTAAGGGCTTTGCACAAGTCAGACAAATACATGCTATGTGTTGACTTTTTGTGCTCCATGACATTTTTTTCATGTTAATTTCAGACACAGTTACAGAAATAAGATTGGTGTTCTGCAATGACAGCTAGGGAGACAGCAGTATCCCACAGTCTAATAGCAGGTTAATCAAGACACAGAATCATTACACATGCAGTTCTAATGTAGCCAGTGCAGGCTGTAGTTGGTATCTGCAATAGTTGGGTTAAGTAACCCAGAACTGGACCAGCGAAATAAACCAGGAAGAAGAATAGCTGCTGTTGTGTGATTTCAAAGCTTGTAAGCAGGATGGAAGGAGATAAAGAAGCTGAGGAAAGTGTCTTTGTAAGGACTTAGAATAGAGGCAGGAAAACAAGTGCTGAAGTAGGGGGAGGCATTAGAAGACTCAAAAGAACTGGGGAAAATAAAAAGTGACAAGAAGAAAGGATCTGTGAACACTGAATGTAAAAGAGCTGCATTTGCATGGATCTCTGCAGTATACCATCTCCAGGTCCCCAAGGCTGCTGGGGTATTGGATAGCTAGGATTAGTGAGGTCTTGTTAACAGAACTATGTGTCATTGCTTAGTTTTGTATAGTTGTATCCTGTGTATCCAGTGAGGCTTGTCTGTTAGATGATGGAGTGTCTTTTCCTCAGTTGCTGTCTGCTTTACTGACCCCTGCCCTGAGTTATTGCTTTGGTAACCACAAGAGTGCAGACTGTGCTTTCTGTGTCTTTCCAAGCATCTTGGTGAGCAGGGAGATGTGGGAAGACATACAACAGAGTCTGCACCCAGGCTTGCAAGGTCACCTGGCATCTTCAGTCTGAGAGTCAAGGGAGTACCTTAAGGGCACTTTACTGATGTTCTTATGTGCAAGGCTGTAAATCATGTGCCCACCAGATTGATTTATGTTGCAGAATGTGGAAGCCACTCATCTTCTGCTTCATAGTTTTTGTGTTCATCTTTCTGTGTTGGACATTGACTACCAAAACAGGAAACATCGTTGATCATTTTCTTCATTACTTATCACCAACAAAGGTGACACACTGACTGTGTGGTCAAAACAAGAAGCAGCAGTGACCTGAGTCACTGTGGGATGACATTGCCTTTTCAGTGGACTCCAACTTGAATTTTTTTTTTTTATTACTTCCGTATTCATAATGAACGTAAACTTGTACACCACAAGGTTTGCACCACAAGCTTATCTTTAGTACAGACTTATGATTAACTTCTCTGAAATCGTGTTGGGTTTGAATCCAAACTATGTCAAAGTAATGTTTGCTTCAGCTTTCTCTCTAAAAAACCTTAAAAAAAGAGGGTTAAATGGAATTTAATTTGTTTCTTCCTAGAAGTTTGTGTGTCATGACACTAAAGAGAGCCTAGGAACACATTCAAGAAGAAACACTAAATAGCCAGATGAAGAAAACAATCACCATCATCTGCGTAACATAGGAATTATCTGAAAATGGTGAAATGGGAATATCTGGAGATCACACTGGCTCTAGGAACTTGTTTAGTTGCTTCAGACAAGGCCCTCATTTGCTTTTCTTCACTTTGTAAGGCTAGAAACAGGGTAAAAGATACATTGTAGTGATCTAATCTGAAATAGGTGGAAATCATTGTGTCATGGCATCTCCATGATTTGCTGCCATTTGTAATGAGACAAAGGAGTGTGTGCAGCTCTTGTAGAGTTTGGTGAAGTGCTTCTCTTCTCTGCTGAAGAGTATCCAGTGTCCTCACTTGACAAAGTTAGATGTGGATCTCTTTATCGATAACTGTTTTCACACTGAAGGAGTCAGGCACCAATCCTGACTCTTACTCCAGACAGGTCTAGTTCGGTACAGACAGCTTTTGCTTTGGTACCTGCAGTCCTCCTCATTGTTACTTAGAAGGCAGTATTTTCCTTTTCGATGTGGTTCAACACAGAATCATAGAATCGTCTAGGTTGGAAGGGACCTTTAAGATCATCGAGTCCAACCATCAACCTAACACTACCAAAACCACCACTAAACCATGTCCCTAAGCTACCCATCTTTTAAATACCTCCAGGGATGGTGACTCCACCACTTCCCTGGGCAGCCTGTTCCAATGTTTGATAACCCTTTTGGTGAAGAAATCTTTCCTAATATACCTCCTTTGGCATAACTTGACGCCATTTCCTTTTGTCCTAATGCTTATTACTTGGGAGAAGAGACTGACGCTCACCTCTCTACAACCTCCTTTCAGGTAGTTGTAGAGAGTGATAAGGTCTCCCCTCAGCCTTCTTTTCTCCAGACTAAACCACCCCAGTTCCCTCAGCCACTCCTCATAAGACTTGTTCTTTAGACTCCTTACCAGCTTTGTTGCCCTTCTCTGGACATGCTCCAGCACCTCAGTGTCTTTCCTGTAGTGAGGGGCCCAAAACTGAACACAATATTTGAGGTAGGGCCTCACCAGTGCCGAGTACAACGGGATGATCACGTCCCTAGTCTTGCTCACCACACTATTCCTTATACAGTCCAGGATGCTGTTGGCCTTCTTGGCCACCCGGGCACACTGCTGGCTCATATTCAGCCGGCTATTGACCAACACTCCCAGATCCTTTTCTGCTGGGCAGCTTTCCATCCACTCTTCCCCCAGTCTGTGGCACTGCCTGGGGTTGTTGTGACCCAAGTGCAGGATCTGCACTTTGTTGAACCTCAAACCATTGGCCTCGGCCCATCTATCCAGCCTGTCCAGATCCCTGACAACATGCTGCATTAACATTTTCTGTAGTGAATGTCTGTATGAGTAGAGTTATCTGGTAATTCTGAATAGCTTAAATTTCTCATAAATTTTCACAGTGTGTCATGAGAGTAGCTGAAAATGTACTTGCTTTGAAAGATTGCATGTTACTTGCAGTGTCTTGCAGAGAGATGTGGGGTGCCAGTAGCATTTCTTAATGATTTATTGTTGCCTGAGGCCACCTGAATGTTTTTTTGCAGGGAGTGCTGAAGTTGTTAGGAGTTGGCTGCTTGTGAAGGGGACATCTCTTCCAGGTAAAATCGCACTTGCCCTCTGTTGTGTCTGCTTGTCAGATGCCTCTGATATCTGTACGCGAGAAGATATCCATAGCTGCAGTTGGCATAGAAGACCATCCGGTGCACTTTGCACTTCGGAAGGAGGTAATTCTCTGGGATTTTATTAGATGAATTATGTATTTATATTTACTATTTGTCTACTTGAATTCAGGCAGCTGCTTTTCCTCTCTGTGAAGAGTGCAGTTTGTGAAGGGACCCCTTATACTGCGTTCTGTGAAGATGGGTGAGAGACCCACATACTGCAGGCTATTTGTTAGGCTGCCCTCCATGAAAATGCTTTTATTGACTTATTTCTTCATGAGTTTTATTCTTATGATCCTGCTTTAGAAAATGGAGGTGAAAGTTGGGATTAGAGATTGCTATGAGGTATTTTGAGTAGCTCCTTGCCCTCAAAACATGATCTTTCTAGCTCTTCTTGACTGTGGGGGCCTGGGAATGCTTCCTACCTCCTGCGTTCAGCAGCACACCTTAGTTGCATAAGGTCCATATTAAGGGACATGGTAGCGCTTTATCCTCCCCGTACTTCCTACTTGCGATGCACGTCCATAGATACTCACTAAGTGCAGCTCTTGTTTGTCCTCTCCTGCCTCTAGGCTCTTTCTGAGTTCAGCAGGTCTAGGTACCAAGCTCCCTGCTGATGTGCATCACTGAAGTCTATAGGCCTGGGAAACTGTCTTACCTGGGTGGCAGACAGTGGGAGGATCAGAGCCTGGAGGCAGTGCCTTCACTTGCAGCCCGTAGCAGCTGAGCTCTGCAGTCAAAGCTTTGGCTGGGAGAGGGAGGAAGGGTTAAATCCTCTCCTGGGAAAGGGTGGATGGTGAGGCAAGCTGCCCTCTGGTTGATCTCTGTGTTAAAACACTCCCTGAAGCAATAGAGCTTTGACTATCCTTTTGCCTCTGGTTTTCTTGGCCTAGGTTTTCACTGCAGCCTTCCAAGGCATCAGTCTCTGCAAATGTGCCCAGTTTTGGGCTTCCTGGTTCAAGAAGGACAGGGAACTGCTGGAGAGGATACAGCAGAGGCCTACAAAGATGATTAGGGGGCTGGAACGTCTCTCGTATGAGGAAAGGCTGAGGGTCTTTTTAGGGTCTTTTTAGCCTGGAGAAGACTCAGAGAGGATCTCATCAATGCTTATAAATACTTAAAGGGAGGGTGCCAGGAGGATGGGACCAGTCTCGTTTCAGTGGTGCCCAGTGACAGGACAAGAGGTGACGGGCACAAACTTGAACATAGGAAGTTCCATCTAAACGTGAGGAGGAACTTCTTTCCTTTGAGGGTGGCAGAGCACTGGAACAGGCTGCCCAGAGAGGTGGTGGAGTCTCCGATTCTGGAGACATTCAAAACCCGCCTGGACGCCGTCCTGTGCAACGTGCTGTAGGTGACCCTGCTCTGGCAGGGGGGTTGGACTAGATGATCTCCAGAGGTCCCTTCCAACCCCTGTGATTCTGTGATTCTGTGAAATGTCTCACCAAGGGAAGCAGAGCTGGTGGGACAACTGCCCACAAATATTGTACACCTAGAGCCCAGACTGTTAGTGTGCTGGCTGAAGTACAGTTAGGGATTTCCCTGAGACGTCTGTGGGAGTCACCTGTGCTGCAGGACAAACAGATAAAATGGATGGAGACTCCAGGAGCAGGGAAAGCCCTGTCTGTGGGACATGGTGTGAAGGGAAGCACATTGGTGTGGGGGTAAGGGAATATAAGTGCAGGTGGGAGACGTATAGCAGCAGAATAGGGAGCAGAGCGAGAGGAAAGGGAGCCACATGGGAGCCGGCAAAAGTCTGAGGGTACACAAGCAGCAGGAGATTGGGCTGTAAGTTAAAGATAAAATGAGTGAAAGAGAACAGTAGGATGTCAAGACAGAAAAGGGAAGAGGAGCAGGCAGGAGTTGAAAAAAATAGAATGGAAAAATCCCTAATCCTCAGGACAGGAGAACAGGCAGAGTTCTGCCTAGAGCAGCCAGGAGGAAGCCCATATTTTTGTGTGTGAATTTAAGGTTTGATGTGAGGGTGGGTTCCCTCCTTAAACCTAAAAAATGAAAAACTACTGAAAAGGGTGAGAGTTTGAAAACATTCTATAATTTTGAAGACAGTATTGTGTCTCTTGGGGGGAAGGATGTGATACAAGAATTTCACATCCTGGTTTTGATCTTACGAAAATGAAAAGATTTAGATGGAGAAAGAAGTGAGTTGTTCTTGAGAGATCTATGGCCAGGGTTGGACTAACAACCATTGATTGGATTAACAACTAAGAGGCAGCGGACAAGTGGGAATAGGAAAAAACCCCAGCGAGATGTAGCATAACAACACACTAGAGTGCAAATTATGTCCTTGTAGTATAAGGAAACTTAATTTAACAATATAGAGATCTCTTCTTGTGGCCAACAGCTGTAATATAACTAGTCCAACAAATCAAAGGCGGTAAATTTGCTGGGGGATAGCTGGCTTTTAGTGCGAATTGCTGAGTCTGCACATGTCTCCCATGCCCTCACCATCCTTTTTTGAAGCATCATAGCAGGTGTGTTTTTCAGGCCATATCATTTCCTGCTAATGCAGTTTTTGTTGGCTCAGGTCACCTGAGGTGAATTATGCCCTTTTGAAAATACTTGAGTTTAAACACTGCTTATTTGAATAATTGCAGAAATAATTGCCAGAGGACTTTGAAAGCTGAAACCTGTGAAAAGGAGAGGGGCTGTGTGCTCCTGAGAATTTTGACCATCTACATCTGCATTTATGTTAGCTTCACAATTAATGCCCTCCTTTCCTGTATTGCAAATGAAGAAGGGATACTGTGCAGGATTATGGTAATTTTGGGTATATTTTCTTCTGTCTGTGTAGTGGGACCAGGGTGCTCTGAGGCGAGGTGTAAGCTTTTGAAGGAGATTGTCTAATGATGTTGTATATTCCTCTATTTACAAGACTGTGTTGCTGATGCATAGCAGTGGAACAACAAGTGAAGGGAAAAACATGCTACTCTCCATGTAAGTGCTGATGAAATGACGAAATTAAGTAAATAAAATATGTAATCTTGAGAATTATTGTAATATTTTTTAAGGCTAGGTGTGAGTGCAACATCTCCCTGCTTCAGGAGAGTGTAGAACTGCCCTCAATGCTTTTTTAAATCAATCTCAGTAGTTTCTGCTTAAAGTTTCAAAATAATATTCACTCTTGAATTAAAGATTTCAATGGATGGCTCTAGAAACATTTTTTCTCTGACTAATTTATCTGATAGATAATGTTTTGCACTGTGTTTCATGTTAATTTAATCTATGTTCAACTTCCACCTTTCAGAATATCTTTACCTGCTTTTCTGTGAGACCAAAGGACACCTCACTAAGAAAAAAAATCTCACCACCTAAGTACGTCTTAATTACTGTGAAGCGGATTCTTATCTTTCTGTAGCTGCAAAATGTATTCATATAGACAAAGAAATCATCTTTGTAAAAAATAAAGTCAAGAATGAAAAAGTTGCTAAGTATAATTTAAATTAAAAAATACTTTGTTAACTAGTATTTAGTTTTTTTAAAAAAATATTATAAGCAGTATATTATAATTTAATGAACATATGCCTAACAAACATTTGAACTTCAAATAGCAATAATAATGCCACTCTTTGAAGGACAGGGTTATGCACGCATGTGAGCAAAGGTCTGGTGTTTTCTAATGTTTAAATAGTGAAAGTGTTCAAGCGTGATTACTTCATTATTTTAAAGTATTGTTAAAACATTAGTGGGGCACTAACATTATGGGGCATTTTATTTACCTTCTTAGTAAAAAAAGAAAAAGATATTATATTTCTTTCTTTTTCTGGGAGTAGAGGGAAGACAAAATTTTCTCATACAAAAAATACAATTCTAATAAATATACAGTATTCAACCCTTTTTTTTAATTAAGCTTTTATTTTATTAAGTTATTGAAAGACTACTTATTTTTCTGTGCCATGTTAGCTCATTTTCACTTCTGTTTGAGGAACACCAGTATTCAGTTCAACTTCAAGTTTTACAAAAGCAATGAAGAATCTTCTGATAGAGTGAAGTGGAAAGACTTGCTTTTTTTATTCAGCAGTAACACTCTACACAAGTTATATTTTTATATTGTAGAAGGACCAAATCTGTGTAAGAAAATATTTACATAAAGGTTAATGTTATCTCTTTATTACTATGTGAATAAAACCAGGTATTTTTAGAGCAATTGCCGATTATTCAAACTGTTTTATCAAAAAACAGTAGAGAAACCTGCTCTCTCTCTCTCCTAAAAAAAAATTAAAAGTAAAGGTTTTTATCATCTGACCAAGGTTCACAAACATTTGAACTTTTCTGCAAAGTAGTTCAGACAATTAAAACAGACTCTCTTAGAGAAAACTTCCTTCAGTATTTTGGCTATGTGGCCACTTCACACTGTCAAAAGCCTTTTCATCACTTAAAAGGCTCACATGCGTCCAGGGGAACAGAAATACAGAAGAGATAATCAACAGTTCCTTTGTTGTTCTGGAGTCAATCCAATGTGGCATGTGTTATGGGTTATCAAGTTAGTGTGTTAAAACAGCTTTAATGCCAGTGAAGTCTATATAGCATGCATTCTTGGGATATTTATTTATAATTACAGCTAGAAATACTCTCAGGTGTTGAAAATACCATTATAAAATGTGCAAAGTGCCTTGGAATTAGGACAATGTCATAGTAGTCTGAAATGAACCCAGCACTCATTTTGTTACTAACAAAGTTTGCGTCTTATGTGGAGAAAGCAGCTAATCTAAAAGCTCTAGTCACACATCATGAGTGATTAGGATTTCAGAATTTCAAGAAACTTTGCATGAGTCTAGCAATCTTTTTTCCAGAGATAACTGCACATGATATTTTAAAAACTTTCCTTCTAATTAGTTTATAATCCCAGCTATAGCAATCGGGTAACTCCGGGGTTAGTATTTTACAGATGATAGAAAACCAAAATCCAAACAAAATTTGGAAAGACATTCCTTAGCCCCGCCATTTAAGCAATCACCCTTGGGATTTGTTGAGCAAGTCATTTTGCAAAATAATAAACCTAATTTTCTAATCGAAGATTAGGAAGCTGTTCACAAAACAAAAGACAGAGACACATGCAAAACAGCATAGCTGTAAAATTTCTAGTTCAATTTGTCCGCTGATGACCTGAATATGTTTCTTCTGTGAAATATGGTGTGAAATGTGAACCTTCAACTGTTAGCTTTGTTTTTGCTGAAGCTGTGGGAAATACAGGCTTGAAAAGTGGGTACTGACTTACTATATTTATTATGTTCTTTTAATTTACTTAGGCTGCACTGAGATACCTCACAAAGGCTGCTTACTTTCTACCTCGGTGAATCTCTGAGATTTCTCTCCAAAGATGAATGTATGAGTCTTGCTTTGAAAGGAAGGTATATAATAGTGTGTGGAATACACAGCATAATCTTAATCTGATGTACTTAGATGATTTGTTAAAATGATTTGATGTTGTTAGATGGTGTTGATAAAAACAATCCAATCATTCTGTTAAAACACATGGGTATATGATAATGCTCTTCATAGAAAAGAAAAGCAGTCTGTAGCATTTCTGAACATGCAAAGAAGGACAGAAATATTTGGAATGAAGATTTTTGTACCATGAGGTTGTAAGTCTACTATGAGATTGTGAGTCTAAGTGGGTTGGTAAGTCTGCTAAACTTTACAGCATCACCAGCATAGAGTTGTGACTGATGTTACTCGAAAGCATCTCACTTAAAGTCCTCAGATATTAATTAAGGGTGATGTTTCACATGATAGTTGGAGATGATCAAATAGCTTGCAGCTATTGAGAGGGGCAGTCCTGCTTGCCCTTCCCCTGCTCCCATGTGTGCTTCTGTCCCCTTGGCTTTTGGGTGACTTTTAGGGAGCTGGACAGTTGCTGAAATAGCAGAAAACCATTGTTGCTGGACTGTTTGTTTTGATTTCTGCTCCTGAGCAAGTTGCACTGATTGACCAAAGGGCCAGATAGGTGCTGTAGGGGGTGGAGCTTATAGGTAGGTGTGAGGGGTGGGTGGGAAGGAGTGGAGCTCCCCTTTGGAGGCAGCAAGCTCTTAGACTGGCTGAGGTGTCTCATGAAGTCTCAACCTGAGAGGTGCAGAGGAAGCACAGCCCTTTCTGCCCTGCACCCTAGGCTCCTGGTCCCTGACCTCTCCCTCTAGCCCCATGTGGGTATATGGCTGACTGGGACTGCTGGGACCACTGGTTCCCCTTCCTAGTGCCTGTCCATGGACCATGGGCACAAACAGCATGTCCCAAGGGACTTCCCAGCCTCTCTGACTGGGTGCCTGTGTTACACTTAAGTGATGGAGTCAAAGACAATATACCTAGCTTGTGTGGCCACAGCGTTAGCTGGGTGACTGTAAGTCCCTCAAAGCTGTTTCTTTAACTAAATTTCTAGTACTGGTCATGAATACATTGCGTACCACAAAATGGTCTTCAAAATAATGTTTGACAGTGGATCTCATGGTGACCTCAGTCACCTGAGAAACGCGTATCTGTTTACGTAGTGGGGTGAAAGCTGTGAAAACGTGCTTCATTTTCTCCTAGTCTTGCTCTCATGTGTTTTAAGTGCTTGACTATCATTGTATAGCTTTCAGACAACCTCAGATCATCTTCCAAAGTGCAGCCCAACCAAATGTCCTGCTGAAATAAAAAAGACTAGCTTGCACTGTGCAACTGTTTTCCGGGATCTGAATAGGACTCAGATGGGTAGATTTTAAAAAATGCTGGACACACTGAAGAGATAACTAGAGATTTTTTTTTTGTAAAATACGATCATTATTCATATTTTTTTTTAACTGTATATCTTCATTTTGCTACAAGTCATATGTATGAGGGTGGCTTATCATATGTACAATGATTTTCCTGTGTTATCTTTGCATTCCTTCTGCTCTTGTTTTCAGTGATTTAGTGGGTTTTCATTCTGTGTGTCCTAATCTATATTGGAAATTTCTTTGGCAGGGACCGCGTTTAAATATATGCTTTTGCAGGAACGCTACAATTAGGTATAGTTCTGATTGGAATATTGGGGGCCTACCGTAAGGCAAACAGTTACTAATCTTAACTATATGTGTAACAGTAACGTGCCTGGCAGTTCCAGTCTTTGAGACCTGGCTGATGTTCCAGTAAGAAGAGCAGTTACTCCCTCTTTTCTAATACTTCTTTTTTGCCAGTCCACATTTGTACCACCCATAAACAAGATCTGCAAACCGACAGTAATTCAGGGAATGCTTAATCAGAACATTTTTTGAAGTTGGGGTTTTAGCACCAACGAAGCAATGTATTGAACGAGTCTGGTCCAGTACAGAAAAGGGAGCAGGCTGAGCGGTGAGATGGTTTACCAATGCTGCCATCTCTTGATCTTGTTCAGTATCGCCACCCTTAAAAATTCATGAGAGATGTGGTGGGATTCTTAAAAGCAAAACGAAGACCTCTCCAAATCCCGGAGTTAACAATTAATATCTTTCTTTTTTTCCTTACTAAAGCCTCTCAGCTTTTATGTAAATAAACGCCTTAAACACATGCCCGCATTTACCTCAAGCAAGGCTACTTTCAGGCTTTTACATTTTTAATAACTTCCTTGACTGGGTCACACAAACTTGGAGGTTGTTCCAAATTGCTGTCATTTAAATTAAAAATTAACACTGAGAAACAGAGAGATGAAAGGAATGAAAACAACAGATCTGTCCAGTGGTACTATATGCTTCGTGAACTCTTAAAAGGTCTCTTTTATGACTGGAAGCTGTGCTGGGTGTAGAGATGACAAAATCTTTCTTTTTGAGTTCATGGAAGTTGAAAACCCACTTTCTCTTGCTAAGCAATGGTTGCTTTGGGGTTTCTATAAATTAGGGTCTTAGCTTAGTTTCAAGTGGGAAATCCAAAGTGTTGATTCCAAATGATAATTCTGTGTGGAGATTTTAGCAATGTTTTTTTTTTTTTGGCCAGAAAGTTTGTCACTGGGAGATACCTGAATGAATTAATGGACAAAAGTGGATTCCAACAGGCTTATATTTTCCTGAAGCTTTACAAAAAGGTCAGTCTCTTCACCCACCCCACCCCCTGCCCATTTATCGGTGTTTTAAAATGTGGAAGTTTAAGATTTTGGGTTAAAATGACAATTGTGTTTAACCTAGCATACATGAAAAACACTGAAATCTGAAGGTCTCATTTTGAAATGATTGAGATAGAGTATTTCTGTAGAACCCTACTGAAATTATTTCTGAATTTTCAAAAATTACAGCTTAGTTTTAGTTATATCTTGATCTATCTTGAAAATTAATATGGTTAGATATTAATTTGAATGGAAGATAATGTTTCTCTACAGATCTAATCTCTGCTGCCAGATGAAAATGAACTTTGTCCTTGTTTCTAAATATACTCCCTCCTGGACAGATTGGAACAAGCTGGTGTGATTATAGTCCCTGTCTTGGCAACTGCATGTGGTACATAAAGACAATTATGCCAGTCTAGCTGTTTCCACAAATGCTTTTAAAAATCCTTTTAAAATAATGAAATTAGTGATAAGAAAATGCAAGTTTTCATTTGGACTTCTGCTGGTTTTCTTCTCATCCTTACAATATGAGGTGGTACATTTCCAATGAGGATGCTGTTTTCATGACAACTTGTCTGAGATTTCCAGTACCGCTCACAAGTTATCTGTTATAGAACACTGATCTGAACTGGAACAGAACTGACAACTCAGAAATATTTGGATCTGTAACACAATTTCACATCTGTCCCCTTAGAAAACCCCACTGTAATGTCATTCTGTAACTTTGCTACTCTGGCATTTTAGTCGTGGGGGAAGACAACTGTTTTTATTTTCACATTTGTTTTTTTATTACTATTTTTCTTTGACTCTTTCTGCTTGTGCTGCTCTTGGCTAGGTAATTTATGGCCTAATATCAGAGCCCTAGACAACTGTGCTGGTTGCCAGAGGCTTGGCAATCAGATCTGAGGAGTGTTTTAAAGATGTGTTTTGTTTGAAATTGCTTTTCTGTTCTTCTCCAAATGAAATCCTGCTGCTGCACACATTTATTTGGAATGGGGAGAGCAGCAGTGGAGGAGAGATGCGTGTGTGTTTATAAAGACACCTGAAAAACAAAGCTTTTGAGAAGCTGAAGCTTGCTGGGGAAATGAGAAGTGGGCCATTTGTGTTTGGAGAAGAGGTGGAGTTTTCCAAGACTGGGATGGGTAATCCTTCTGAGGCCATGGCTAACACTTGCATTTGTACAGGCTAAAGTAGTGATCAACAGATGTCTCCCTCCCTGATTCCCTGAATGCACATGCTGTAGCCCTGGGTGTCCTGTCGTCCTGAGATCTGCCGCAGAGTAACAGCCTGTGTCTTTCTGTGATCCCACACTGATCTCTGGCTGTATGCTGCTGCCCCTGGGTACGTTAGTGTTTCGTACCCAGCAGGTCCCAGTGGCCTCATGGCTTCTGCGTGACCCTGCTTTGGGAGCTGGGTAATGGTGGTATCGATTAAGGGCTCTTTAGAAATGAAACACTTTTTCTGTGGCTGGTTTGTTTGGAAGAGAGCAAGCAGAGTTAAAAAAAAAAGGATGGTGGTGTGAAACAGCAATTAGAGCCAAGGCTGCTTTGGTTTCATGAGATTTTGTGGTTTAATAAAGCGGATGAGCTTTCTAGGGAGCTCTAGGGGGAATCCTGGTAGCTTTTTATTCCTTTTTTGCTTGCTGCTGTTTTTAAACAGCAGCTCCCAGGTGCTCTTCCTTGCGTCCTTTTGTTTTAGGATGGCTCTTCACTGAAGCTCCCATCCAAGCTGATCTTTGCAGGTATCTCTGCAGAATTTACCAATCAAAGTAGTTTTTCCTTTCTCACCTGGTTGCATTATCGACTTTCAATCTTTCTGCTGCTTTTATACTGAGGAAGGGCACGCAGTGTTTCCAACAAGCTATGTGAACTGATAGTGACCTCTCCACAGCAGCATTTTATCCATCTCCTCTTACCCATTAGCTATTCTCTTTGTAAAAAGCAACTCTGTTTCAGCTCTGTGTCTTGTAATTTTCTAGAAGTGCCAGTTCACCTCCCTTGCCTATCACCAAACCCTGTCCCTCTCTCTGCAGGATTTGATTCAACCACCCTTCTAGTCCCTTGTGCTTCCTTCTCCTCCACAGGCATTCTGGCTCCTCTGCACTGAGATTTTTAGCAATCACATATATCACAAAAATCCCATTTTTACTTTTTATACTTCTGTTTCTCCTGCTATTCTTTGTTCTGGGTGCCTCATCCTTTTCCTGCTTTGGAAAATACCTGGTGGTGTCTGAAGAGCACAGTGTGATTTCCCCCTCCAGCGTTCAGAGCATACCTTTTGCTGATTTTTGGTCTGGGCCCCCACCCCCAAAACGATGAGAATTTCTTCCACCACTTTTTGGAGCCCTCCAGAAACTGAATCTCAGCTTCCTATATGGAGGAGTTTCTTTCTGTTTCTGGGGTTATGGTTGGGGTAGTGGTTGGGGTAGTGGTTGGTCACTTTTTAAACCGTAAGTCTCTGCACAGTCTTCTTTAATGTATCCTCTTCCTTTTTCTCTTTTTCTGACTGGAGTAAATCTGTGTCTTCTTTGTGAGGTCTTTATTTCAGTCATATAGTTTCTCGGTTTTAATGGAAATTTTGATGGTGACCATGCTACTTACTAGTACTCCTTTTTGCATCCCCACTTAGAGTCTCCTTAGTTTTGACCAAAATGTTACCACAGCCTTAGCAGAGTACAACTGCCTTTTGCATACGACACAAATGTAGGCTTTGGGCTTTAAAAAAAAAAAAAAAGGAATGCTTGATAGAGCCAATATTAATAGGATTGAATAAGGCCTTGAATTAAATAAATCCAATATATAACACTAAATGAAAAGGAAAAAAAGAAGAAAAAGAAAAAAAAGAAAAAGGTACGTTGTCTAAACATCTCCAGGCCAAGTTGGAATTTCTGCACAAGAGCATTGAGTGATGCTACGTCTGGGCTGTGAAGTCCTGCTGACATAGCTGTGTTATGTCGATTACACAAAATTTCCCTCATTTCCACATGGGAAACCTCCGTGATGGCAAAGACGAGGCTAGACAAAGGGGAAGGAACTGCCATCAGTGCAGGGAGTGTTCACTGCCTGTACATAGGATGTCCAATACAACCAGAGCCATAATGAGCTTCAAACTAGATAGGGTCTTGTTTAGGGAACTAAAAAGTTAAGCAGGGTATGGGCAGCATCATGGGTCTGGCAAACTAAAGGTAACTGCGCTGAGAGTTAAGAAAAGAGGTAGATTCTTCAGTCTTAACAACCTATTGACAGAGGAAAGAATCTACTGGAAAAAAAAAGTGTAATTTTTGTTTTAAAATGTCATTGACTCAGCTTCCTGCAACGCTGTCGTCATGCAAGGCAGGAAAGGGGATGGCCCTAGTAGCAAATGGCTTGGGGGAAGAGTGACACTTTAATGCCAAGCTTGTTCATAGCAAACCGCAGAGAAGTCAGCTCTCAAACTGTACCGAGAGCTGGGACGGTCTTTGCAATAGCAAGCAGAGGGTGAAGCAAAGACCTCTTTCACCAGGAAATCACAGGGTATGTCTATATGGCGTACTATGGGCCAGCATGAGCTTGTGACTACCAGAAATGTGTTGCATAAACATACCCCTAACAAGCTGGTCCCAAAACATGTACATATTTAGTATGACAGAATGTTTGCTTATTTTTTGGAAACAATGTTGCCAATGCAAGCATACAAAAATCATGTGCCAAGTCTCCCCTCCAAAATGAGATTGCCTTTAAAATTACAAGATTAAACCACTACCAGCAACAACCGAATTCAATACATTTTGGGTTCCTTTTATTTGCTGTCTGGTGTTGGAACATTCATTGTTTGCTTGCAAGTTTGCCACATTGTCATGAAAGCTGGAAATGTGCTTCAAAAAAATGGAATCTCAGACTCTAGGGTAGTTACCTGGTTACCGCCTCTGCAATACTCGCAAAGCCGTCAGGTGTCACAAGAGTTGTGCTGGGTGTGACTGCTCAGGGTTGTGTAACTGGGGAGATACACACCTGTGTGCTGTAAGGAACATGGACGTGAATGCCAGGGCAGAGCATATATGTGTTCACGTGAGTTGCGTAGAAGATAAACCTCGAGTGAGCTTAAAAGGTGTGCAAGATGTTTAAGGATGTGAACAGGCTTTCTTTTCTGGGTCTAGGTGAGGTAGTTTAAGATGTTCCTGGCCCCAGTCGTTCAGCTTCCCCCAGTGCTGGAGACTTTTGCCTCCCCAGCCGAGCTGGTGCGATGCGAAGGGTGCAATGCCAGACCACCTTCCCCAGCAGTTTAAGCTCAGGTAATGGGCTCTGAACCACAGTGGATGAGGAACACTTGCACCTTCTGTCCTCGTGGGAGTGAGGATCCTACTGATAGGAGCGAGGAGATTGGGGGTGACATGCGTCTGAGGAATGCTAATAACTTGAATCACTTCCAGTTCTCTGTAGAATAAATGTGTCTAACCCAAGGCAAGGCTGGAAAGGTGCTGTTAACGTGGCTTGACATTACAGACACTGAAAGTTCCTGCCTCTTAGGTGCTTCCTGCTTTCTCAAGAGAGATTGCAGTAACCTGTAGCGCAGGAAGGAGTATGCGTGTCCCCTCACTGAAATTTGTTTGCCCTTCAGCCTGAGGCTGAGCCACTGAAAATGTTTTGGGTTTTATCTCAGCATTGGAAAGGAGGCTGATTTCCAACTGGATAGCGATATGTCATCTTCTGCTCCATCACTGCTCTGTGTCTCTCCACGATTAGATACAGATGGAGCTGTCTCATATAGGGATCCCTGGTTGGATTCTGCTGCTGCTTTGATTTTGATGCCCTGTGTTTGGAATCAGATCCTAATCCACATCAGAAAGCAAACAAACCCCAAAAGCTGGAGTGCAGTTGATGTATTAAGATAGGCTGTCTGGGTGTTTGCTCCATTTCTGACATTTATGCAAGGCTCTCTCTTACCCTGGGGTTATTATTACCCAACAAAAGTATGTAATGCAGTTGGTGTTAGATCATCCATTTTATGTTCATTATAATTTCAAATAATGCTTGCCTGACCTCATGTGCTGGGAATGATCACAGCTGCATGTGTGCATGTGTGGGGTTATGCACTCCTCCATTCCGGCTGTCCTGCTCCTGCTCTTCTGTCAGTGAGCCAGCAAAATGGCTGTCGTGTTGGTCTCCCGGCCAGTCTCCAGGGGTTTTCAAATAAAGTCCCTGGCTGAAATGGAAGGCAGGAAAAAGTGCTCTTCTCTGATCCTGTATGGCAAAACACAGGGGGCTACAGGAGAGATACCGAGAAGCGAAGTCTAAAAGCTGGTGAAAACAGCTGGGTAGAAAACAAGTCACTGGGGCAAGGAAAACATCACTTTCAGCACGACGAAGTTTCATAAACTGAAATTCTCTGTACTCATCCATTGTCATGTGACAGAAAACCACACACTGCACGAGGTTGACACAAGATCATCACGTGAGATGAAGACTGCTCAAATCTTTTATCCTTGCAAGGAAACATGAGCAGTGTTCCCAGGGCATGTGTTTCTGCCAGTCCCACCCAACTTTTCCTTGTTGTCTTGTTGGGAAGGTGTGTCCTGGAAAATGTAATAGTCCAAAATGAGTATTTTTCCCTTTGACTTGTTATTTGCAGTCAGATAAAGATTTTGTTTCTCAGTAATGTTACTCTTCATCATTCAGGCATGTCCTGAGAAGGAATTGGTAATATTTTTGTGATGCCTCAGATGTGACTGCGAGCATTCCCTAATCTGCAGCAGTGCAAAATTGCCTGTATGTGCTGGGGAGGACGGTTGATTTTTCAGGGTGGTGGATGAGGAGTGCTCTTCTGTTCCATCCCACCGGCACCACCCTGATGAGCCCATCAGAGCACTGAAGATGCGTACAATGAATACTAAGCACATCGTGCAAATAAGCACAATAATAATAATGTTGAAGATGGGAAATGAATAATTTCTCTAAATGAAGCTTGGGCAGGAATTCAGATGGAAAGTATGTAATTAAACCAAGCTGGAACTTGATCAAAATACTGAAATGGTACTAGGAAAAAAAGAGAAAAGTTATTTAATGACTATTAGCAGGAAGAACCTTGGCGTTTTATTTCATCCAGAAAGAAGACAACTGGCAGCACCAGGAAAAGTCGGATTCCCAAGAGAATGTCCGTCCTTCTCCCATGTGATTTTCCCGTGGAGAATTGCTATCTTGGGCTGCCAGGACAATACCCATCAGTTCTGGAGTGGGGCAGAGATTTGTGCAGGCAGAGACTTCTGGGCTTGAGCCTGGTCAGACAATGGGAGGGCTGGTGGCTGAACTGAGCACAGCCAGCATTGGTCCTGGCTGTGGAGATGTTTGGAGGCAGGTTTTAACACCTGGTCCTACTGAAGTGGATGAAATGACTGCTTGGACAGTCCTGCTTCCATCCTAACTCCGACCAGACTGGACCTTTGCTTAACTTGGACTTTCCAGTGCAAACATTACTCACAGTCCTATGACAATCTTAGGAAGAAAGATGAGCAGCAAGGATCTTCACCCCATCACAAACCATGAGAGCACATTTGCTACTATGTGATAAAGCCTCAAAACTGCTGCTGGCTTTACTGGCTAGTGATTGCCCCCTCTTCTGCTCCCATGGCTAGAGGACATAATAAATTGTCCAGAGAGCACTTCTCTTAACTGAGCAAGGGCTGAACTTTGGTTGTGTATTTGTGGTGCTCAGTGCACAATTAACCTGGCACGATTCACTGTGGCATAGTTCACTGTAAATCCTTACACAATAAATGGATTGTAATCACTGCATTTCAGTGACTACTGAAAGGCAATTTGAAGACTAAATAAAGCAGGATGTTGAGATTTCAAATTGCAGGTCTTTTGAAAGGATTTGAGGCAAAACGAGAATACCTGCAGTGCTGGGCAATGCTTGTGATGTGGCTGTGTGTGCTGACAGGGGATGCTCAAGTAGTATGTGGCTGCTTGGGCACACAGGGAGAGCCTTCATTCCTGCGCTGGAGGCAAAGGAGGTGGGAATGCATCACCAGTCCCATCATGGACCTGTGCTCAGTAGTGGGGAGTGACAACCACACACCGCTTTGGGTTTTTTTTCCCATAAAAGGCATACATTGCTAAAAGCACGGTTTTATTCCACAGCACGAGTGCTGTCTTGCTGCTCATTTGACCCCACTAAATCCAGAGTGTGATTTAGCTGTGCTCGTGGCTGTAAGGAATGGTTTTACAGCCACAGTCATGTTGGTGTCTATGTGAGAGTCAGCAGGTGAGGAAGAGTTTGCAGAGAAAGGCATCGTTGGATGCCACAAAGCCAGATCCTCAGTGGTGGTAAGGTCAGTAATCTTGCAGGAGCTTCTAGCAGCTGGCACTCTGCCCCTGGCTCCCAGGTGATGATACGGTGTGGTCCAACGCTGTGCGGCTGCCTACGCCTGCTGCTGTGCTAAGCCTGAGAGAAATTAAGCCATCTGGAGCAGAGCTGCTCGGCCTGGGACAACCGGGGAAATGGCAGCTCAATACATGCCAGTTACCTGGGGGTTCCAGGATGGGAGCGGAGGGAGGTTACTGCGGTGGCTTTCACGAGCTGATATATGATTTAGGCCTGGTGAATGCGTGAGCACTGGGCTGTAACCTTCTCCTGAGTTACTGGGAGGAAGTCCGTAGTACGAGCCGTGCTCGGCTCCCCGCTGTGCCTTCCTGATGTGGGCTGCGCTGGGGACTCTGCATGCTTAAGGTGCTATGAATCAGATCCAAACGTGATTTAAGGTAATTTTCTTCTAATTCGCAGTCAGGCAATGGAATAGATCTATCTTCTGAGAATCAGAAGTATTAATAACTCCCTTAGAAGCAGTTTGGAAGCAAATGAATACCCCCATTTTTTGGTAAATTTTGAGAGCATTATTTTACTGTATGGAGATGAACTCCATTAGCAGAACACATGAATTAAAACAAAAGCAGCTCATTTGCATTGTGATTAACCATTCCTCAGATGAGAAAGCTCATCTAGTTGTGAATATATGGCAACAAAGATTACAAACGGCGCAATGGGGCTTAATCTTTGGGTTTTTATGTTTCTACAAAATGGCTTTCATACAGAAACATTTTCTTCTTACCTACAGCTGAAATTTGTCACCATGGTAACCTTCTGGATTTGGAGGGGCGGGGTGCTCTAGGCAAATGTGTGGCCGCAACCTCAGAAATCGTTATCCAAATTGGGTTTCATTTCTCCTCTTTTTTTTTTAACATCTATGAGGTTCTTACACACTGGGCAGCTGCTCATGTAACCAGATCAGAGGGAGGCCGTATGGATTTAAACTCTTTTTTACTTTGCTTGAAAAGAGCAGTGTTTGGGGCCATTTCCTCCCATATTCAACTGGCTCCATCCTTCCCTGGCTGCAGCTCCAAGCCAGCTCAGCTCTCCGGGAGCTGCTGGACCACGCTCTGCTCCAGTGCTTGCAGCGTCACCCGCTGTTGCTGGGGAAACGCAGAAATCCTGAGCTGGGGTCCCAGCAGCTCAGCATTGGAGAATACGCTGTTCATTTACTGGATTCAGTATACACATAGTTCTATTTTGTTTCGTTTGATGTACATATCCGAGAATGATTTGGGACCTTAAACAGGCTGTGGGTTTGGTTTTGGGTTTTTTTGGTATTTTTGAAGAAAAAAACTGACAGAAATACGTATTAAGACTTCTGAAAATAAAATTATTAAAGCCTTAGGGAACCCTCCCCCACAATATTGTGTCAATGCAATATTGTTTTAAGGACATGTCACCATCTTGATCATTTAAGTTCTGATTTTTATTTCCCATTTTATATGTCAAACTTCTTCCTACTGCTTGCCCATGTTGTCTTTCTGGCTTTTAGGTTGCAGGAAAAAGGAATAGTTTATGATTAAAGCTCCGGACAAAGGCTGTGTAGACTAAAGTTGCTATTAGTGAACTGCTGGCTCTGCCACTAACTCCTGAGATAACCACGGTTGAGAGATAACCACGGTTGAGTCGTTGCATGTGTTTCTGCCTGAGGTCCTAGTCTGTAGACAGCACACAGTCTTCCTTCTCATCCTTTTGCTTTTTGTGTGGGCATACAGTGTGGCAAGCACTGGAGTCAGGGATGATCTTAATCTGTGCAGTAGTGCCTTGATTTTATCTGAAGCTTCTTGGTGCAGCTAATATATAAATAATAAATAAAAACTATTCAAGGGAGTGCAATAATAGAGTGTGAGTGGTGACCCTACCTGTTTGTTTGCTTTTTGAGAAGCTCCTGGCCCACCACAGGAGCTATCGCTAAATAAACCCCTGTCATTTGAGTATACTCACTTCTTTCTTCCGCCTGTGACTGACATTTACACTTTTTTTTTCTTTCCCCTGTAGGGTGGGGGCAATTGAAAACATTCCTTCATATTAAGGCAGGGTGTGATTTCAAGTGTTGCCTGGCCTGGGCCAGCTCTGACTTCTGTGCCTATCTTTGCTCCTTGGTAGCCGTCTGCTAATCTGAAGTACTTCACCCTTAACAAAGAAGAGCAAAACCACCTTGGATTCATCCTGGGGAAAGAGCTTGTGCATCCATAGTTACTCCAAGGGGCTGATCTGTGCTACATTGTCATTCATAAATAGATCCTTTTTTTGAAAACAACCATGCAGCTGGTTTATACTTCCTGCTAAGGCCCCATCAGCTCTTGGTTATTGCATATATTTGGGTACACTGGAAGTATATCTGAACGTGGCTTCCTAATAGGGGTGAAGCCCTGAGGGGGAACTTGCATACAGCAGCAGTTCCTTTCTCAATGGTTCTTAGCTGGTGTTTTGTCCCATGACCTGCCTGACATAGAAATAACTGTTGAAGCGAGCTGTTGATGAACATAATTTGGCTCCTTCTGAACTGGCAAGGAGTGTTCAGTGAGCAGTGGTGCTACTGCAAGGCCACCCCAAATGCAGCAGCGAGGCTATAACATTAGGTGGCACATGTAGCGTTTTCTGCTGCCAGCTCCTACCTGCTCTTCTCAAGGGTAAAACATTTCTCTTACAGAGTTTGGCAAAAAGTTTAAAGGCCTCAGAGCCATTAGCAGGCAGAGAGAAGTCTCCATCAGGGCAGTCTGAGTGCTAGGTCCACTTCTTGGCACCTAGCATGTGAGGCTGAGCTGACTATAAATATGCAGCCACCCACCACACTGCAATGCCAGTAGGGCCTGGGGGCAGAAAGCAGCATTTTGGGGACTTTACAAGGCAGAAGTATGTGGAGCATGAAATAGCTGCGTTCACAGGTTGCCATCCACCATCTCGCTTCCTTTACACCGTCTTCTCTCTTTGTCAAGGGCAACACAGCATGAAAGGGGAAAAAGACATGGTGTGCTGAGGCTGCAGTAAGCTCTCTGGTGTTCCTACCCCCTTTCCCCTCTTCTGCTGTATGCTTCCCTCCTTTCATCTTGTTTTGAGTGGAGTGGTTGATCACCAACAAACTATTATTAGGAAAAGGGCCTTGCCATTTAGATGCTTATAGACACATCTCCTGGATTGCCAATATCTGTTGCATCTGCAGAACTGTGTAGAGAAATTTGTAAGCATGTGTTTTTCCTCCCCGAGATTTTTGGAGACACATTCCTATCAGGTCTGTTACACAAACCACAAAATGTCTCCCTCCAAAGGGAGCATCTCCCAATTAACCCCCAAAATTTAAGGCAGGCAGCGAGGTGAAAAGCAATGATTTCTAAAGTTATCTGAACTTTTTCTCAAGTCGCTTAAATTGTTTGCAGGCTCAGACTGGCATGGGGGATGAGCGGAGGTTGTGCTGGGTGCCTGTTGCGTTTAAATAAATTGATCCTCTCCCCAGAGCCTCATCTCTTGTGTGCAGCCAAATCATGTGTGTTTGCAGGAGACAGTATGCTTGTGTTTCTCCCACGACCCTGCTGGCTCATTAGTGTTATTTCTGGAGGTCTTGTTTCCACAGTAACAAGCAATTACCATTGTTCCTTGGACTGCCAAAGTTACCACCAGCAACGCAGAGGAAGATGCGTTATTCTCTATATTGGGATTAAATGCCTTCATATGTCTTGCTATTCACTGAATGCCAATCCTGACGCAGGTCCTGTGCAAATAGCACACTCCACCCCCTGCCAATGCTGCTTTTGCTGGTATTAAGACATGCCAAATTCTGAAACGATCCAAAACGATCTTCTCGGATCTGTGGCTACACTGGCAACTACAGGGTCAGGATTTCAGCAGCAGGATGACTGTACCAATGGTAGCTCTGGTAGGAATATAAATAGAATAGCTTGGAGGCAGTTCTTTTTGCAATTGTGCTTAGCCTTGTTCTAAGTAATGCTGGCTAGTGACGTCAATAAAATATACTCTCTGTCTTTACCCTATAGCTTCTACAAGTACAGTGGTGGAGCTCCCACAGAGGAGTCTAGTGGTCTTATGCTAGCAGGATGCTGAAGTGTCTGAATTGCACAGTGCCTTCATCATCCTCAAGGGGTGATGTGCATCTGCTCCAACCATTTCTTCCATCAGTGTTGTCTTCTTTCCCTTTTACCTGTACACTGCACACAGACAGATTCAGATAGAATGGGATTTAAACCTCACAGAAGATATCCTGAATTTCACGTACATATCAAAAGATGGGCTTTTGTAGGCGAGAGAAGTGGGGTAGTGGGATGCTAGGGCAGCTGGATTAGGTTTCATGACTTGGAGAGTTTTTACGGCTTTCAGCGACTCCAGTTTCCAAGTGTGACTTCATATTCTAAAAAGTGCTGGGGCCACGTTGTAAGCTGTGAGCTCCTCTCAACAGAGTTTTCTTGTGAATGGGTATATGTATGGATCTACATATATGCACTCACTTGCCCAAATGACTAATAACAGGTGTTAGTGGGAGAACATGGCCTCTAGCCTCCATAAACCAAAGCACAGGGGAGCACAAGAAGTCTTTCTCCAAGGTAGCTGAAGCAAAGAGATCAAGAGAGGCATTTTGAAACTGGGAAGGAACAGCCTTTTGCGAAAGGTCTTGGAAACACCTGCACTAGAGATTTTTAAAACCTGGGCTTAC
This sequence comes from Burhinus oedicnemus, assembly GCA_008921705.1. Classification (NCBI taxonomy): domain Eukaryota; kingdom Metazoa; phylum Chordata; class Aves; order Charadriiformes; family Burhinidae; genus Burhinus; species Burhinus oedicnemus. Next base: position 82,492 of record VFFE01006666.1, on the reverse strand, counting down.
CAGGGAAGGTAGAGGACAGTTTCATACTAGGCCAGTATATGAGGGTGACAATGAAGAGAAAGGGTGCTGCTTTGACAGCTACCAAGATTGTACTGCTTTAGCTGCCCTTGAGGAGATAAAAACCCAACAGCAAACACACTGTCTTTTCTTAGGATGGAGAAAGGGATAGGCAGAAACAATTGGTGATGGGGTCCTTGATTTTTTTTTTTTTGCCGAAAATGCCACCGAGTCTGTGAAATGAAGATGGAGCAGGGAGTGAAACACAAGTGGAAAGAAAGCACTTGTATATCACGTATCTGTCCTAGAGGCCAGGCCTAATTTTTAAGTGTCTCTCAGTTTGTAAGGACTGAAGTTACAGAAAGTCTTTCAGTTTTCTTGGCGGCTGACCATGGAGTGAAGGCAACACCACGGAGAGAGGTTAAGACGATATCCTTGGGCGTGGGAGAGCAGTCCTACCTAATCCAAGAAGTTTATTTTCTCCTCTTTTGTGTTGGATCCTCCGAAAGCCTTGGATTTTAGCACGGTCTGTATGATGGGGAAAAAAAAAAGATAATCATATTCTGCGCACGCACGTAAACCAGAATCTAGTGTTTGAGTTCTAGGTGAGGGCATACGAGGCTTGGGCGGTTCGTAATGAGCCGAGACTCGTTTTTGTATTGTAAGGAAAATATTCCCATCTCGAAAATAAACCAAGCCTTTGCTCTTCATCTGTAAGCTTCACGGGACCCACGGGCATCCCACATTTTCAGGCGGGGTGGTGTGCCGAGCTTGCCAGCAGACACTAGGTGGAGGCCTTGGGCTGCGGTTTCACCGCAGTCACTGAAGGCAGAGCAGAGGACTTGTGCTCTCAGGAGGGAGATCTTTTTCTTTTCTTGCTGCTCTCACACGCTAGAAAGGAAAGTCCAAGCTCTCCAGGTGCGGAATGGGATGAGCGGAGGAATGGAGGAGAAGTGTCTGCCGCATCCCAGGTCCTCCCTGCAACAGGATTTTGTGAGCAGGGCTGCAGTGAGCGCCTTGAAGCCTTCCTAGTTTTTGGGTGTGGTTGGGTTGCAAGATTTAATTTGTCCTGATTTATTTTATCCTCATTTATATATCCTGATGGGGATAATTTTGAGATCCCCATGAATGCATATAAAAAGTATTAAAACTGAGATGAAAGGGAGGACTGATGAGCTGTTTTATCCAGCGACAAATGCTGGTAGAACCAGCTAAGATGAAGCGTGTGCTGTATTTGTGACGATTGCTTTTGACAAGGCCTCCAATCTTAAAACTATTCCAAATAGGGATATTTAGAGTTAGTACAAAGAATGAATCATGGGTTAAGTGAGAGCCAGATGAAACTTGAAATGTTCATTTTGAGAGAAATTTCGAAGTTTATGATTTCAAAGCTTCGTGCTACTTTTAGTGATAAAAATGCTGTTGTCAGTTTATTCCTAAGAACTGAAAATTATGGACATTTCAATTAGATACTTTTAGAAAAATAAGTGATGTTTTGTTTTGAAAATTAGTTAAATTTTGGTGCAGTTTCACATGTCAGTTGAAATGCAGTTAGGTTATGACAAATCAAATGTCATATGAGGGCATGTTATGCAGTCCTACCAGTAACATAGCATACCATGAATATCATAATTAAATATTCTGTTATGTAATTGAGTCCAGGTGGTATTTTATTTCCAAAACAAGTGATTTTTCTACCAAGTAAGGAGTTTTCTATCAAAAGCGGTACCAACTTTATTAGTCTGTGCTGAATGAAACAATTTAAATTTTTACACTCTAAAGAAGAAATGTGCTGGGTACTAGTTAGGGACCAATTGTTTTTAATATCCTAGAAACCCGATTCCAGGCTAATGGCAGGATATTGAACACATCAGCGTCTCTCATTATTAACTGAAGAACGTAAAAACAATACAAGCAGTAGAATATGATAAGAAAATATAAGGTTGCTTTCAAAATTAGTATTTTAATTTGAAAGACAATCTGGCATTTTTTTCCCTAAGGCAAACTTTCCAATACAGAAAATTTTGTGTGAGCCTCCTTTTCCACAGGGATTTTTCATTTGTACTTATGATTTTATGAAAAATGTTGATTTTATCAAAATAGTATTTTCTGGTTGAAGACTGTTTCGATTAAAATTTTCTCACTAGTTTGAGCTGTCATGACACTCTCCTCCTCCGCCCTCTGAGCTGTGGTAAAAGGGTGAGTGAAATTATTGATTTATCTTTCCTTATTTTTTTTTTTTTAGTGCAATGACTTCGAGAGCTCCATGGCTGTTCTGCAGACAGATGCACAATTGTGAAACATCAATATGGACTGCAAATCTCTGCTGTCAGTCAGCTTCTCTTCCCCTCCGCATAACGTAATCCCTATCTCCACAATGCCTGCACAGATACACATTTGCAAAGATGTTTTTCTGGAGATAGCGTGCATAGCAAGCCCTCCTTTACTTGTTCTCATCTCTAGCAACATTATATGCAGTTTCAGTTCACAGTTCACTGTGCTCCCCCTCCTACCACTGAAATGCAGCCAACTCCGAGCTGCGGCTATTAAACCTCGCACAAGCAACACCACAAAACAGATTATGGAAAGCAAAGGAATTCAGAGAAAAGCAAAAAATTGAGTGAGGACTGCAAGGGTTGTCTAGGAAGTGATATCAAAGGATTATAGGGAACAACTAGTGGTTAATGGTGATGCAGAATAACTGTCACCTTGATATTCAGGTGATACCAGCACGCAAGGAAGAGCTTTTGAGAGTGGCACAAAGAGATGTCACTAGGAGTAGTCAGGTTTCAGCCAGGGAGGTGAGCAGGTCAGCTTCCCTAACCACTGAGTTTTGCCAGACTGTCAGAGTCTCAAGGAAAGGGCTGCAGGCATCACCGCTTGAGGGTTTTAAAACTGGTCAAAGTTTCAAGACAGGACAAGGCAGTATCAGGACAGGTGAATAAAACAGGATGGAGCAAATAGCCATATCTATCTCCGCTTTGTGTAAGTCTGAGAAAACAACTGGGAGAAAGATAGCAAGGTCTGAAGGAACCTCATGTACAAAGTTAGAAAAGAGTGTGAACTGGCATGACAAGAGCTAGGACATGGCAAGGGGAAAGCTTTCAAACACAGTGCTCTTCTTTGACAACATGATGACCTTAGGGTAGGAAAGGAGGAAAAAGTGGAAGATGCACAATGAATCAGGGGAAAGGAGAAATGTGTGTGAATGTATGTAGCTGTTCATGTGAGTGTGTGGCCCAACAGGAATCTCATTCAGATTGGAAAAATAATTGCAGGTGCATCTCAGTTTGCTCAGACTAGTGGCTGAAAGAGGGCACCCTGGCACAAAGCCTGCATGTGAGTTCTTGCTGCTTTAGGTAAAGTGATGAGGGGGGAAGGTTGCCAGACACTGTCACTGAGCATTCAATGGACAAACAAGAAGCAACTGCAAAAGTCTGTTCACTATGCAACTCAAGTTGCATAGCAACAATAAATTGTCAGATTGCTGTTATGGCAGTCCCTTACAATATCCCCTTTATTAGAGCCCTTTTTAGGAATCATGCACTATGATGTTACTAGCCCACTCCCAAGCTGGTTGTTTGACCTTTGTCTGTCGCTGAATGATGCGAATGAACCCTCAAGCGGTGATGCCTGCAGCCCTTTCCTTGAGACTCTGAGAGTCTGGCAAAACTCAGTGGTTAGGGAAGCTGACCTGCTCACCTCCCTGGCTGAAACCTGACTACTCCTAGTGACATCTCTTTGTGCCACTCTCAAAAGCTCTTCCTTGCGTGCTGGTATCACCTGAATATCAAGGTGACAGTTATTCTGCATCACCATTAACCACTAGTTGTTCCCTATAATGTGCTGCAAAGGTGTCTCGAAGTAGTACACCAGAGAGAGAAGTCCTTGAGGATCCATCAGTATAGGCCTTACGGAGAAAAAGATGTACCTGTGCAGGATGGGGCAGAAGAGTCAGATCAGGGAGCAGCAATGTCCTCAAAAAAAGTCTAGCATCTGGCAAACTTAGCAGGATATGTTACCCCATCGCTTCTCTGAACGGAGTCTTCATTGATCCAACTGAAAGGCTATTTTGGGGGTTGAGCCACAGTCGCTCATAAGACATGTGTTTCAAAGTCTTCCAGTGCACGCCTGTGCCTGGTGGTTGGATCACTCCTATGGTCATTGCTGCTGTGAAATCCTAACTTCCAGCCAGCTGTGTCCTGCTTTTCAGCATAAGCACCTTGTGAGCTTTCTCCTGGTGGAGATGCTGAAGCACAAAAGCAGTCACAGCATCATCATCCTGTGATGTTCCAGACACTCCCAGTATCTGAAATAATACCTAGAAGTCTGCTTGTCTTGCAGGATGTTGCTGGTGTCCTGCATAATTTCTTTCCTGGATGTCTTGTATAACACAACATCCTCCTCCCTGTTTCATTCTGATGCTCCTTCTTTCACTGGCACAAGATCCTGAAATGCCCCTGCCATCTCTTTGCAGCCAAGGCAACCAGGGTCATGGGATACCAAGGCATAGCTGGAATTTTAAGGACATGAATAAACTGAATGAACTCCTTTACTACAAACATCAGAGTGATGTGGACTTAGGACGGCAGGTAGAGTGGAAATTAGCTTACAGGCCTTTTGCACTGGGTGCTTAAGTAAGTAATTCTCAGTGAGGTATCTCCTTTCTGAAGAGTGTCTGGTTGTACATTTTGCCAGCCTTTTCAAGATCACAACTGCAAATTATGAACAAGCAAACAGACCTCAGAAGGACGAGATAGACTGCCTGTCTCCCTCTGTATAGAGTAACTCTGCTTCATTAAAACAACTGGTGAGGAAACAAACAACCTCAAGATTCAATTCCTCTATGTTTCTGTGCCCAGAACCCAGAGCACACAAATGGCATAACACCTGAACTAGATGTTACACGTCACTCTTGCGTGATATTAAGGGGATCAAGCTCAGACAAGGTCTAACACAGCAGATGATAAACATCTGTGCATGACATTGCTAAAAGAGCTCTGATGGCCATGGAGTTCTCCTTGACAAAAGAACATCTTTCTCATGCAACATTGTTCAGCAACCCTTACAAAGAAAGAACAAAAGGTGCTCATCTGTCTTTCTCCTTTCTTCCCTTGAGTATCTCCCATGAACAAGATCTGCCAGATGGGACAATCCTAAGAGCTTATTTCTTTCTCCAGGAGGGAGTCTACTCTCTCTGTGTTTTGGATTTCTCTTGCTTTCCCCTGAGGCTGAAGGATTTGAGATCATTACAGAGACATCAGGTGTTGGAGTGGTCTCTGGTACCCATCACCTTTGTAGCTCAGCCTTCCTGAGGACCACTATCGGGAGGGATTTATCCAAGAGCTCTGCAGAACAAATAGACTTTGATGTCTTGTAGCTGCTCTACATGTGTTTGTTGACAGCCGTGGGACTTCCATGAATGAGTCAGTCCTGAATTTTAGACTGTGTCACCCAAACTGAAGAGTTTTGTATTGCCTTGCTGCCATGGGCTATCTGGAGGTATGGATACAAGAGGCTGTTCCATGGGGCTGGTTCTCATTTGAGACTTGTTATGGCTTTCTCTTTTTAGCTTGATCTTCTAGTTTATGGTGGAGATAGAGCTAAGGGTCCCATTGCAGACTGGAGGATTCTTTTATTAGACCTTACACTATGGACAGACCTCACACTATGGACAGACCTCACACTGTGGTCAGACCTGTTTAAGATTTCTCTCCATGTGTCTCTATCAGTCTCAGTCTGTATGTCTTACCAAGTACCATCTTTGCAGTGCCTCAGCTTTATTTGACAGTCTGGGTTTCCTGTGACCTTTTGAGGATAACATTTGCAGGTTAAAATGTGCTGAATAAGGACAAATGAGAAATGCAAAAGAAGTGAAAATAGGCAAGTTTTAAAGAAGATCATCTTCTGTCAGCATTGTTTGCATGTGTGCTCATTTCTCATAAACATTCAAAGGCTCAAGTTTCCTGTTGCTAGTATACGTGGAAAACAAATGTCAAGGCTGCACATGACTACGTGCCATAAATTAATATTAAATGTGCACACATACTTCATCTGGAAGTGCTCGTACACTCCTCTTGTCAGAAAGTAGAATAAATAACGATCAGAATCACCACCTAGAGCTGGTGATTTCCATCTGTACATATGAAAATGCTCTACAAGGAAGGTCTGGATCATAGCCTCCAATTTTGCAAATGGGACACAGTTCCTTAGTAAAGTCACTTGTCTGGTAGTCACAGAGCTTCCACCTCTATAGCTAACCTGTAGAGGCAAGTGAGGATGCACATTTGATTATTTTCTCTTCTATCCTTGACTGCCCCTTTTAAAAGGAGTTGCTCACCCTTTCATTTACTGCTCAGGGCACGAGGTTATCCATCACCACCCAGCACAGGCTGCCGTCTATGCTGGCTCTGCGTGTGTGCTTACTGGCATGTATTTTCTCTTTGTCTCTCTTCCTCCTTGCCTTGCAGGCGTGCCTTGTTGCTTCCCTTCAGGTCACGTCTGCTTCTGCCTTCGGTGCCCCTCACTGCAGATGATCTCTTCTCCCCTGTGTCTCTTCTGGGCTGACCAGAGGCCTTCTAAAGCAAGTTTTCTTGCAGAGGAGGCCTGATTCTGTGTCTGGGTTTTCTCAACTTCTTCCACCAGCCTTGTCCTTTTCTCAGGGGTCTCTCATCTTCCAGGGTTGCCAGAGGAAGATTTGTAGTTCTGAGTCCTCTCTCTGCTTTCTTGTGTAGGTTTTCATCCTGACACCCCCGCCAAACTGCAGGGGTGCAGGATGCAGGAGGGTTATAAGGCGAGTGTGTTGTTTCCTGCCAGGGCAGATTTTGATAATGGGTTTTACAAGCTTCCGTGGGAGGATGGGCTTGGTAGTGGCTTCAAGAAATGAAATTTAGTGAGAAGGGACTTGATCAAAGTGTCTAAAGTAACATGTAGCAGAAGAGGTCTGTCGGGAACACCTTTTCTATTTGTCTCTCCACAAACTAACGAAGGATCATTCAGGGAAAAACTGGCAAATACAGTACTCGAGTACCTCACACAGTGGTAATTAAACCACAAGGCATGTTGCCACTGGGTGTTTTGGAGGCCATAAACTAAAGCAAAAAATCCTAGTGGCTCTACAGAGTGAGCCAGTTTCCAAATTTCTAGGAATTAAAATGTTTCCTGAGCCGCCTTCTGCAACTTCTTTTCAGGGCTTTGAGGGCACCACCAGCCCTGACTGTCCCTGCCCAGCATCTCCTGGGGCTCTCCCCACCCCACCCAGGTCCTAGAACCCCAGTTCAGCCCTCCAGGTCTCCCATCAGCCCCTGCCCCAGTGATGCCGCAGCAGGGCTGGTCTCCAGCTCCCCACAGCCCTGCCCTGCCTGGCCACAGCCCCACTGCACCAGGGAGGTACCAGATGACCAGGGCTGGGGCTGCCCCCGGTGCCCCCAGCTGCCCTGCTCCCTGGCTGGGGTGGTGGCATCTCGCTGAGGAGCCCCCAGCCCTCCCCGTGTCCTGACACTTCTTATGCTGTTTGGTGTGGACACTGCTAGACTCGGTCAGCTGTGTCCTGCTCCATTTGTGTGTTTTTTCTTAAGCCCTGTACAGTCTGTACCATCACATGCCATAGCCAATAACATTTTTAAAGTGGACGATTCCCTCCCAATATACTGCTTTTATCTACAGCAAGAGTGTTAATGCCTGCGAAGATATGGAACTGGTTGCAGAGACCGCAAATGCGATACATGGACTAGTAAGTCATTTTACCAATGCACTTCCTCTTAAAAGTGATCATTGTTAGAAATCATTGATCTTTTCCTTGTCCTCTTAGTCCGACAATATCACAGCTCCAAAATGGGAAGCCTTGCTGTGTGAACAGAGGTACACAGATCAATATCCCTTCTCATGGCAGCAAATGAAAACGAGTGGGACAAAGGCAGACTTCCACAACGCTGTTAGCAGGAATAGTTTAGAGGCAAGCATCAAATGTCACGGCAGTTGAAATGAAGAAAGTGAATATAGATGTTTATGGCATCAATCTGCCTTGGTTTGGAGCTTAAGGATTATTATTTTGAGGATAATTGCAACATTTCATTATAAAATTTCTAGAATTTCTGGGGAGAGGAAGGGGAATGAAGCTAGAAGAATCTGTCAGAATAGCTGTACCTCACTGTGTTTAGGAACATCCATTTCAGCAAGGCAGGCAGTCGGTCAGAAGAGACTAAGGGACCCATGCTTTTGTGAACACACGCTCCTATGCACACTAAAACTGCAGACTACGGTATCTTTGCTCTAGATTTACCATCAGATATATTGCAGCTCAGCAATCAAAGTCTCCAATACCAAAATCCATTAACTAAAGTACAGCCTCGGCACAGCCCAGGTAAATTTGGTTCTGGGTCTTCAATTGATGAGATATTTGAGCAAAACCTGTTGCATCCATTGTGAGGATTTTCCTGCACCATGCAGGACAGAGCAATCATGGACAGACTCAACTTTTTTTAAAAAAAGGAAATAACTTTTCAGACCAAAGAGTTAAAAAAAGTTGGTGTGCTGACATCCAACACTTCATTGTATTGGGTTGTGGGAGGGGTGAGTTTTATTTCCCAAGTACAGAAAAGCCTTCTTGCTCCTTCCGGTTTTGATGCCAAGGTCAAATTCACAGCCCAGCTGCTTCGCACGCTCACGGGGGGATGGCTGGGCTGCCTCGCCTGCACACTGCTTCATGGTCTTGGCAAATATGGGACCTGACAGTGCATCGAGTCTGAGGAATCCCACAGGAAGCCTCCACAGTGAGGATTTAACTTGTGATTAAAAGCAAGGCAAGGCTGCATCCATATTAACCTCCTCTCTGCAAAAACCAAGAAGGTCTCCCAAATCTCTCCTCTCCAAACCCCCATCGCTTTTCCTCTTTCTTTGATTTTTCAGCTAAAAATAGGGTGACAGAGGGACTGTGGGGTAAGCAGCTGGAGTAGAGCGGAGCCAGTTGCCATAGAAACCAAAGAGCCACTTAGCAGCACTTGCCTTCCTCCTTTGCCTGCGGATTTTTTTTCCCTCTTGTGCGTGGAGGGGCAGTGTGGGGGGAGCCGGAGGAGCCCCACACACAGCCGGGACCCAGCTCCCTGCCCCACGGCCACCCAGGACGCCAGCGCTCCCATGGGATCTGCCTCCCAAGCTAGGAGGGGAAGAGGGAGGATGGACGTCAGGTGGAAGAAGGGTTTGGGCATCAGTGGTTGAACTTGAGAATCTCCCCCTCCCCCTGGCATCTCAGGCTAGGTGGCACATGGATGGTGCCCCAAATAGTCAAAGAAGGCTCTCCAGGCTACTGGTGGCCTGCCCTGTCTCTGAAGAGGGCGAATAGCAATGCAAGCAGGGTTTTATGTATTTAACCACATGCTGTATTACACCCCAGGCTCGAGAAGCCAAGACAGTAGTTTGGAGGTGAACATAAGGGTTAGAAGAAAAGAATGTTCCTCTCCTCTCAGGCCTTCCTTCCATCATGAAAAATTAACATTTGGGTGATTATTTAAAATAGATATCCAACCTACTTTTGGTTCACATGGGGCTAAAGTTGCTTTAATTTCACTGCATATACATTTCTCAGTGGGGAAAACCTATTTCCTTGAAAGATCTGAAGCTCTAAATGGGATACCTGAAACATATTAAGCTATAATTTGGTTATACCTGATACTGGTTTGCAGTGCTTGATATTCAGTCTGTTTTTTCTTTTTTTTCTTTCCCAAGACTGAAGAGACATACATTGTTAGGTAGCACATACTTCACTAAGTTTATTTTTAAACTTAGAAAATATTATCACTAGCAAAAAAGTACTAGATTGGCAGCTCTTGGAGAATGAAATCTTATCTTCAGCCCTGGAGTGACAGAGCCAGATTTGGTAAGACCTTCCCACACTGCTCCTCATCCGTGTGCTCCAAGTGTTGCTTCCTCGTAACCTGCATCACATGAAAAAATGCCAACTGCTCGCACCTGGATGCAAACCCCAGGTGTCTGTTTGTCTTTCTCATGCTGTGCTATGTGGAAATAGTAGTGGCAAAGACAGATGTACGTTAATGGATGCTGCAAGAACAGTAAAGCTGTAAGGAATTTGCCAGTAGAACCACACCTGGTAAAGCTTGCTGATGTAGTGCTTCTCCTTCAGGTTGCAGGTTACCAGCATTTCTGAAACCTGGGAGAGAAAGTCTATCGGCTAGAAATCACAGTAGATAAAATTGAAAGCAGTTGCTAGAAATTTGGGCTGGATAGTTTTCCCCTCGGTGGTCTGAAACTGGAGTTTTGTGTTTGATTTCTCCTCGTAACATGAATGGAAGACTGGAAGATAATAAATGGCATCACACAGCAGTGCGTGTAAGGAAGTGTAAATGTTAAATAATGAATCCTTATAACATACCCACAAAGCCAAATGTGTCATTTAACTTCTGCTTATCAGAGAAGGTCAGGCAAGACATATGTGACAGAGTTAGGACTGGATCAAAGGTATACCTGGGCAGACCTGAACACCTCCTTCACTGAGAAGTGGTCTGGCTACCCCAAGGATGCCATTTTGCACGTGCTTAGAAGAGGTCAATGGAAAGTCCAGCTTCAACTTGATGCTGAATCTTACTCATCTGTACTACATCACTGACATCAGGAGGACATACCTGTGCTCCGAAGAGCTGTGTGAACACTTGTGCAGCTGGGTGGGTCCACTTCAGAGTTGTACAGACCCACAACAGGGAGCATGGCAGAAATACAGATGGGGTCATGCTGTGTTCTGGTGTTGTCTGGGTTGGCACAGCACACTTTTTGCAGCCCTTGCCATCAAAATAATGCAAAACAACCTTGGGTTTTTTTTAGTGTGTCACATCAGGGCCATTCCTTTAGTCACTCATGCTTTCTTCTCCCTCCTCATTTCTGCACAGGGTCCTGTGCAGTCATCTCATGTGCAATTAACTTCTTTCCAGCATTTAACTGAAATTGTAGTGCAAAATTTGGATCTGAATTAAAATACGTTCCCAGATTTAGCAGCTTGATCCAGGTTTGGTGGTGGCCCATTTCTTGGTGAAATGTATAAACGCAGCCAAGTGTCTTCTCTTGTATATTATTATATTTCTTAATTTCATGGTGTGTTTTCTTTGTTTGTTGTAGTAGCCTGAAGTCATGCATCAAAACTCTTATTGTATTCATGAAAACATACCAAAGGCGAGCTTCACTGGCTAATTAAATCTTCTCTGTTGCACACTGGCATGACAAATATAGATTTAAAACAAATGTAATTGCTATTATAGAGCTGCTCCTATTCTATTCACCTGATGTTATCAGAAGGGTCTGGCCCAGGAGGCAGGATGTGCTGAATGCAATGCAGGAGGTTGGAGGAGAAAAAATCTGGGGCAGGTGGGTACAAAAATAAAGGGGTCTTTGTACACAGAGGAATTCCTGTATGCTAACAGAAAAAGATAAAGGTTACAAAGCAAATACTTCCATCAGCACGATCAGAAGCGCATGTCTTCTGTTCTCTTTAGGAGACATTCAGAGCTGCAGCTTGTTGGCCGCAGAAAGCAAATGAGATTTGGGATGAGAAGAACTGAACCCTACAGCAACAGCTTGTGGTGGAGGGGAACAGAGAACTGTCGAGCACGCTGAACATCAACAACAGATGGGTTTTTGTGCAAAACATGGTACCACAGTTAGATCGGGAAGAAAAAATGACGGCTTTCCATCTCAGCCTCAGAGCATTCAGGAGGAATAGATGTGTTCTTGATGGTTTGAACTGAAAGGTGGGCATTGGCTCATGTCTCCTTCCTCTTCTCCCTCCTTCCTAAAGAAACTTTTTCACTTCTTCTCTACTTCCTCTAGGACCTTCATCCATGCAGAAAATCCTACCTTCAGCCTCCAAGGGACTGAGATTTTGGCAGCCTCCAGCCCCTAATGCTACTCACTACTGCCAGTTTAGCTGATCTGGGTTTGATGCCCTTTTCTTCAAGTCCACAAGCTGATGTCCACAAACTCCTGTCTAGAAGTATTGGTGAAGAACATATGCCAGTAGATGGGGTGTGCTGCGTAAGCAAAAGAGAGAAGAAGTGACTGGGGAAGAACTGGCCAGGCTGGATTCTTTGCAGGAACCAGGTCTGAGATGGTCTTGCCACCCAGCTGCTAGAAACAGAACTCATATTTTTCCATTGACTGGGTCTTAATGCTTCTGCAAAACTCTCTACCTTCCACAGCATGTGCAATTTATAGAGGAATTCTAAAAAAAATAAATCATGTATACATATGTATACATATAAAATAATAGTGTTCTGGTTAATATTGTGTCCTTTTCATTAACAATATTGAGGTTAGTTGAATTTGTTTTGCATAGCATCTCGGTTTTCAGCATGGAGTGAGTTTTTGCACTGGTTGCAGTTCACGGCTGAACCAGCTGACGGGGAAGGCAATGAGAGAAGCGATGGCAATTTGGGGTTTGGTAAATCAGCCACTGTTCACGCTGGGGCTAAGGAACCCCAGGTTCATTTAGCTGTTTTCTCCATTAAGATGAACCTAATAGAGCTAATATTTTTGTTTTAATTAGGACTAGATGCTGGTAAGGAAAACAGAAGTTTTTATGCCTTTCTTGCAAGTGCTGAAGAGCCACAGAGCTGGCTCATGCATAAAACCTCCCTGGAAGAGAATGGAAAAGGATGCTTTCATGCTGGCCATGGATTCAGGAGGACAGCATAGCATCAGATTACATCTGTTCGGTATTTTAAGGTTTCTTTACAACCTTAAAGTAAAATGTTATTCCCTGAAGAATGCAGTTTAAGAATAAATACCCTGGTATAAAATGTATTCCATAGGAAATTCTGTTGCCGTGGAAAATGTGGGGTCTTGCCAGAAACCCTCCCGCCCAGGAGAGAAACCGAATCCCAGGAAAGCGGGTGGACTCCATGATATTAAACAGTAGGGGAATGGGTTCAACTCTGTTGCCCTTTTCGGTGAGATTACAGCTGACAGTTCAGGCAGGAGGATATGTGCAGTGAGTAACGTGAAGTGGGATAATGCATGCAGAACACTGTGTGCTGGAAGACTTACATACGGCTCTTGCTCAAAATAGTGTCTTCAGACATAGACTGTGGAGTATGTGCATAATGGCTCTTTGCTGAAGTTTTTGTAATGTATAATCTTTGACGGGAAGTAGAGGGTTTGCTTCTGCACAAAACTGCATCTGCCGTTGCAGACTGCTGGGCATGTTCTCTGCATAATGTTCTGGTGTTACTGCATGTGTATGTTGCTAATGCCTAGACATACTTCTGAAATGATGGAGATTTTTCTTTCATTATGATGTGGTGTAACAACAATTCCTCACCAAATTGTTAATCTCAACTACTTGAACTTCAGTGCAAAAAGATCTGATTAATTATTTGTTTAAAGGCAGCAAATATGCTTCCTTCCCTCTTTCCCCTATTTGTTCTCAGCTAACTCAGGCATAACATCTTTGCGGTATTTTCCTGAGGCTTGCCAGAATACTTCATCACGAGGATGAGGCACAGGTATCTGCAGTTGGGCTTCAGAACCAAAGGAACTGTTTGGGACTTTGTTCACTTTGCAAACAGAACAAAGCCTGGCTGCTTTTTGTTGTTCTCTTTTCTAGGCTGTTAACTCTGGGTATTGTTCACTGTCAGTGCTAGCAGAAAATGAATAAACGTAAAATATGGCTCCTTTGAGCAACTGAACAGAGGAGTTTAGAATGAGAGCCCTTTCTCAAATTTACTTACTGCAAACCATTCAGAGCTTGCTAGACCACTCTCTGTTCTCTGCAGAGCTTTGGATCGTGACAGAAAGACACTGTGTAAATGTAAGATATTATTATTAGCTCCGTCCCGTGTTCAAGCCGGCTGATAACAGCAACTGTCCTCTCCTTTCATTGATGTACTTGTGAGAGCCGTCAGTCGAGGCTGTGTCAGCAGCACAATAGGGGGAGGGTGCAAGTGTGTTTATTTTTGCTGCCAGTTGTATTTGCTAATGAGCAAGGAGTCCATTACTAGAGAGGGAGCCTATGCGAGTTAGTGACTGAGTCAATTCGTTATCAAGTGCTGGCTCTAGTGCCAAGTATTGCTTGGGAGAACTGAAAATCATAATTCCTCCACCCCAACGTCCCCTCTGTCTAGCCTTTCACATTCACTTGTGATATTAACTGAAGATCACAGCTGCTGGGAAACTGGCAGATACAATTTTACAAATGGATGTTTTCTGATGTCAACCTTTCCTCCTCCCTTCCCCGAGCACCTGACATTTCTCAACCAAACAGACAGATGATAGAGAAAAACTGGGATTATTTCTTTATGTTCATGATTATAATGACTTATTTTCAAAGTGCTTTTGCTCAGTAAGGAGGGGGGATAGAATAGTGTTTATCCAGCTTGCATTCTCTCATCTGCTGGTTTTTCTGCCCTGCAGCATCCTCCTTTTTCCACTTGATCTCCTCCTCTTTCTTCTTCGTTTTTACCACTTCTGCTCCCCAGCACATCATGTTGCTTTGGTGATGGCCCCCTCACCTGAGATCAGACACGGTCCTAGTCCGCTTTGGCTTTACAAACCACCCCTCTGTGCTTTCTAGTCTCCTCTCCTGAACTGAATGTTTTCTTGCTCTCCACAGGGCAAATTTCTTACTGCCTGGGGAGATGTGCTCCATCCCCAGTGGACACAACAGTGTGTGGTAGCTGCCTTTGGTGTGAGCAGTGTTACTGCTACCTGCGAATGCTGGAGAGAAACGGCAGTCTCCCATGCTGAGAGCTCTCCGAGCCGTCTGCCTCACTACTGCTTACAGCAGGCGAAGCCTCATTTTGCGTGAGGCAGGACATCACAGCCCTAAAAAAAGGAGGAAGTCACGACAAAACTCCAAAGTTTTGGGAAGAATTCGGCGCCATCTGGCAGACAGCGTCTTCAGCTACAGTCTTTCAGGGAGGTGCTCATCCAGAGCCGTCTCCGGTGGCAGAGCGCTGTCTGCAGAGCCACCGACACAGCTCCTGCTTTGTCTCCTCCTGCTGCTCGTCCCACTCCTGGCCAAGTCTAGGCTGGGCTGTTTCTGTAGGGACAAGCCCTGAGGTGGTGTGATTATAGGTAGGGTAATGTGTATGACCTGCACATGACAATTGACTCAATTCTACCTCCAGAAAAGCCCTTCTTTTTACTTCAGATCCTCTTTGTCCATTGCAACACCTTTCTCCCGGTTTGCTCTCCCTTTCTCCCCAACGGAGCAATTCCCATGTGATTCAGGAGATGATTTTTGCATGGTATCCTTATTTCACACCTTTTCCTGGCCTTGCCTAGCCTGCCCACCTGGCAGGTCTGTTTGGAAAAGGTCCCCACATCACCTCATGCTCCTTCTCTGTGGTCTGGGCCTGTGCTGCCTTACGTCACTGGCCAGGTCATGTGTCCCAACAATGCCCCTCGTTTCACTGAGCAGATGTCTACTGTTTTTTGTAGAGTCTGAAAAAGACTGGAAAACTGTGGTTTTAACCTGGGAGAATGGACAGAGGACCTCCTGTCAGCTGGCAGTGGAGGGAGCAGATGTTCTGCGTAGTGCTCCTCCCTTGTCACCTTCGGGGAAAATGGGTTGACTTTGTTTTGCTCCACTCACTTTTAGCTTTGTAGTACCAGGCTTGGAAAAGAGAAGACATGAGATTTCAAACTCTTATCTTCCTTGGGCAAGAAAGAAGCAGGAAGGCTTGAACACTGCTGTGGTTGTGTTGTTTTAACCCATCCTATTCCACTTTGTTTCACCGCAACCCATGCGGTAGGTTGTGGTAGGGGTATCTCATCAGAGGCGTGCCAAGGAGTAAGGGAGAGAAATGGGAATAAATCCTATGAGCTGGGACAACAGCGGGAGAGGGGGGTGCTGAGAAGTGAATAATTCACTACTGGTCTCGCAGATGAGGAGGTGCATGGGGGAGAAATCACAGACACTTGTGGGGAGGAGCTGGATTTTCTGCATCACTGAGTGTCCAGACAGAGTCACTGCAAAGTCACCATCTGCTTTTGGGAACACTAGTAACTTTCTGAATGTTACACGCTGGGGAGCTAGAAATAGGGTGCTCCACAAGCAGTTCAAACACAGCGCTGTTTCCTGAGGAAAAAATATGAAGACCTTGTAATGACTTTTCTGGAGTCCAGCTCCTGTTTTTTTCACTCCTTGCAGTTGGCTGTACTGGACTTATATTCCTAAACCTCTTCACGCTATTAATCCTCACAATGCCCCATTTGTAAGATCCACCCCCCTGCTACAAATGGAAAGGCTGTCAGACTGAGGAGATTAAGGAACTTGCCCCTAGACCCAGGGTGAGGAAACTTTCTGATTCAGGTTCCTTCCTCTTGTCTATTATATCTTCTAGACCATAACCCGCTTCCCACCCCTTCCTTCATGTTTATCGCCTCGCTTTCTTCTACTTTTCTACCACAGTTAGTGTGAAACCCTCCTCTAGAGTTGATTTAGCCATATAAGAACAGCTTTCCTGCTTTTCTGCTTCAACTAATCAGTTTTAAAACATTTCAGCTGAAAGTGCATCTTCATAGCCTACGCTCTTGAATTTTTCTCTTCCTCTGCAATTATTTACCCCTCAAAAGTGGTTTTATTTAGCTACAGTATGTACATTAAATATGAAAACGTGGTTGACTTTTTTAGAATAGTTACTATTGGATGATTTCAGATTGCATGATGAACATGAAGTAAATATGTCTTGCTAAGTAGGTAGATAGTGTAATAGTCAAGGGTCGCTTCAATATCTCTCACAAGCATACGGCTTTAGGAGCCACGATCTTTGAGGGTATGGGCTGCAGAATAAAGTTGGGTTATAATTTGTCAGTGGACATTTTCAGGTCTTTGTCTTTCTTTTGCAGTTTCTTTAGCTCCTACATGTCGTACACTTTGCCTCCAGCATGGTTTATGGCACAGCCCAGAAGGTAGGTTGGTGAGGCAGTAAGAGGACTTATGTCATGCAGAGGGGATTAAAAAGCAATATTTTGTACTTATCTGGGTACATGAGTACAGAAAAAAACCCAACTCCAGACTTGGAGAATATGCCTCCAAAATTCAAGGTAGTTTAAAAACCTGCTCAGTTAAGCTGCTTCTAAAACTTGCCGGAGCTGTAATTCAGATCAGATTTCAGGCAGTCAGAGCCACTTTTGCTGAATGGGTTTCAGCCTCACATGGAACAGGCTTTGTAATGGGCTTGATAGAAATATAGCAGACATCTGATCTCTGTGGCAGTGCAGCTGATTCTGAGCTCAGTTTAGATGAGCTGAAACTAGTTTGAATTATGAGCAAATGTTTGCTTTTACTGCTCTGATGTAACAACATCCTTCAATAGCAGGGCAGGCATGGTTTATCCCAAGCACACTGTTCTACACAAGGCTGGTTGTGTACTATCCTGTCCAGTCTTCATCAAGAGCTGGTAATGGATTGCACATGCTGTTTTCATTAATATGTTTGTATAATGTTTACCTACTTCATACTACATCTATATTGTTTTCTACACTTCTGCTCATTTTTCAATGTTTCAGGTCATAAGGCAACAAGATTCAAACCCTTCCTTTTATTTGGTAGGGTGTTAGGACTTTTCAACTTGGAAAAGAGATGTCTGAGTAGGACATGACAGAGGTCTAGGAGGATCACAAAGATGGATAGGAAATTACTGTTTTCTCTTAATACGAAAAGTAGGAATCCCCAGTAAATTTATCAGTCAAAACCATCATGGTGCATGCTTAAACTGTGGAATTCACTGGATGGTGTGGAGGGCAAAATTATAAATAGTTCTAAAAGCATCTTGACACATTTATGAAAAAAAAGGCCATTAAGATCTATGAAGCACACTGATGCAGATGTGATCTTTGGCTCAGGAAATCTCTCAGCCGCAGATATCTGGCTGCTGGGAGAATACAGTGGGAGAAGGATCACTGTGTATTTGCACTGTCTTTGCCTAAGCCTTTGCTGTTTCATGTTACAGTCAGAGCATTGGGCTGGGTGGTCCTTTGGGTCCAGTACCAGACATACGCTCTGACAGTCTTAGCAATATTTCTTTAAGAACATGCAAACAGCGTGTTTGGAGTCAAGTTAAACATTGGTGTTTAACTTCATCAGCAGAGAGGTTTTTTCACTATCTTGTCAGGAGTTGTTCCTAGATATGATCAAGGCACAACAACAGCATCTCTAAAGTTAGGACAGTCAATAATCATTTGGAAGAAATGTTAACATACCTTGATTAAATATTAATGTTATGAGTCATAGGGAGTTCTTGGAGACTGGGGAGAATGGGAAGAAGGCTTAACTCCCAGTGGAATCCTGTGAGGGAACTATGGATTTAAAATAAGTGACGTATCCAGTATGTGTCTGAGCAATAACCAGGACAAGAGTCTTGCCTGAAATTTGGATCCCTGATACAAGGACTGTGTTCTAGCATCTTTTTAACTGGATGTAGTGGCGAATGAATTTCTGGCAGCTTAACTATAGCAAAAGTCTGGTTTTCTTTAATTGCTCTATGTCTATCTCTAAGCTTAGCAATTCTAGTTTTAATATATGAATTGTAGCAAATACATCATATCTTTAATTTTATCTTAACCTCCTTGTCTGCTGTTAGAAGTGCCTTCAGGGAAGGTTGAACTCCAGAAGTTCTAGTCCCAAGGGAATGGTGAACCATAAACCACTCTTACGGTATCCTGGGACAAATTCAAGCTCCCTCATTAAGCTTTCTGGGCTTGTGTGAGAGCTGGCAACACCAGATGTCAATGTAGAAAAGCTGTTTGCCATCAACAAAATTTACCCAGACTACCTTTAGCATGAAGTGAAAGAGTAAAATGAGTTGCTGAACCTTAAGACTCTTCCATGAGTTTACAAAATCAGGCCAAGCAAATTTTGAAATGGCTGGGAGCTGCAGTGGAGGCAAATCTTAGAGAGAATGAATGCAGTTGGGAGGGCATAATGTACTTTTTTGTTGCTTTTTACTTCTGTGGTTCTTTTTGCTCTGACCAGCAAAACCTCCTTCTTCATTACAGTTAGCAAAGGCATTTGTTTTGAAGCAAGGGTGCCAGTGTTGGTGTGGATGGGGATCTGGAGAGTAGAGGTCCGGAATAAAGACAGGTAGATTTTGTAACCACTTATGATGTTCCTAATGTCTGTTTAACTTGCGAGTTGGCATATGTCATGAAAGTAACGAACACTTCATGACTCCTGATGACCGGAGCTTTAATTCACGCTCACAGAGGTGCCATGGGAACACCAAGAACTACACACAATACACACCCCAGCTCGTTGCCTCCCTGTCTGAACTCCTTTCAGCTTTGATCTCCTTTGCCTTTCTCCATGTTTCCCACCAAAAGGGCTAATCAGCCTGACAAGTGGTTGTGTCTGACATGATAGCCAGCTGCCCTCTCCCTTCCCTTCTCCATGCAATATATACTAAACAGATCCTCATTATTGTTCTCTTGTAGCTAAGCAACCATGAAATGTCAGCTTGGCCTAAATAAATAAAAAAGGGATACATATCTTTGTAATATATTTATATCTACATATATGTAGTTACCGGTATATGTGATCATCTGAGCACACCTATAGATGTGTATCTGTGAAATTCCACTAAATGTGACAATACTTTGCACCTCCACCTGTGATCTTCAAGCTTTGTGTTTAAGCATATCCATGCTCCTGTGATGGAAATGTTATCAGTACCTCCAAGTGACAAGTAAGCAAGCTATGGTATAAAGAAATAAAGTGACATTTCAAGGTCACAGAAATACCCAGCTGAAAATTCAGGAACAGCTTCTGGAAAATATGTGCATGAATATCCTGTACCAGATCCAAATCCTTTACCCCATTACTGTTTCCAGTATTGCAAACAGCAGACTGGCATCTCCCTGTCTTTTCTCCGTGCATCTGCTCCTCTTTTCCTCTCTCATTTTGCTCACTCATTGCGTCTCTGTTGTTGCTCCCCAGATTTTTCCGATTGTTCCCCAGCGACTCTGTTCCCCTTCATCAGATGTCCTTTTACTTCATATAGACACACTTTCCTTAGACAATCTCTGGCTTCTTGTTCTTCTTCTTTCACTGCCACCTCTCCTTTCTGCTCTTCATCTCTCCACCAGCCCGCTCTTTTTCCACCCCTCACCCACAGATACAGAACTTGGCAAGCTGAAAAAAAATGGTCATTCCAAGAGAAACTGGTGGTGTGTCCTTGGAGCTGGAAGTGGCTATAGGTTCCAGGGAAAAGTGCTTCCCAAGCTGGAGGTGGAGCATTCCTTTCTATGAGAATGACAGGCAAAAAGATTACTTGGGAGAAGGAAAGAAAAAACACCAAATTTTGTTGCTCTCTGTAGCTCCTCTGCTTTCCAGAAGAGGAGGATTTCAGGAAGTTTCTGCCATGTGACACGCATCTATGCAAATATTTTCTATGAGCCAGACATGAGTCCTTGCTCTGGCAGTGCAGGACTAGTACTTTGGTACTTCAGCCTCCGCCAAGGAATTTCTTTTCTCTAAAAAGATTTTTAGAGAGTCGTGGGCTGCTCGTGGCACCCTGCCTACCCTCTAGATGTGTCCACAGTGTCTTTGTGCATTGACAGTCCCTTGTCACCAACCTGGACCTTTCCCAATACCCAGTCTAAAATAAAGCTTGCCTCCCCTGTGAGCACCTCGGAATTCCCCAGGATCTGTCTGTGTCTTGCTAGTGTGTTTCCTAGAGGCTTAATCAAAATATAATTTGGATGCTGTTCAAGACCTGGGGCAAAACTGAGTCAGGCAAACATCAGATCTCAGTGGATGTCTTGAGTTCTTCCCTGGTTACCTAGAGAAGGATTCAGGTTTCTCAGGTTAAGGATCACTGTGTTGGGTTGCTCAGCACTGAGAGAAACCAGATCCCTGGTCTAAACTAGAGATTAAGGGCTGGGGACTCCAGTTATTTTCATCCATGTAGCGTGCACCCGAACAATAGCAAAGGGGTATACACACAACTGTATGCTCGGGGTCCTGCATTTTATTTAGGGATGTGTTTATGCAGTCAAAAGGTTTGCTCTAACATTGTAACTACAACAGCTTATCCTGTGTAAGCTGAGTGGGCTTAAAAGAGGAGTGGGAGGAAAAGAACTGCAGCAGAGCTGGAGGCAAAAAGGGCAGGCACAGCTACCTTAAAGGATGACTATTTAAAGTTTCCTGACCCATGTGGGCACCACTCCCCTCCCTTAGCTGAAAACACACATTCAAGGCTGTGCATCTGAACAGATCTTCCATCACCCACATTCAGCCATGACAATCTTCAGCAGGTCCATTGTAAGCCAGGACAGAAACCAGGACAGATTTTCAGCTGGCTGCAGGGACCAAAGCTGCCTTCTTCCTTTCAGGGCTGCAGCCAGAGCCCATTGCTGATGACATGCCAGCAGCAGACTGACGGGACTTGGTGGGTGAACCTATAAGAGATGCAGTCCTTCCAGCGAGGCAAAACCTCACTGCCTCCAACCCCCTGCTTCCCCCAAGGTGTTGTGGTTTCTCGTCCATGCACAGTGAGTGCTGAGAATGCTGATCTTGAGAGTCTCTGTGAGTAGACTGGGCAGGGCCAGGGCACTGGCTGTCCTGTGGTCATCCTGACCACCACGTTGTTAGCGCAGGCCCCAGCACAGATTTAGCCTGGGCCAACTCGCAGGCAAAGCCTGGCTCCAGCTTAGTGATGGCTTTGCCCAGCAACCGGTTCCAGGAGGTGTGAAGGGGTAGAAGAGGAGGGTAGCTACAGGGACATGAGCCACGCTGTGCCACTTGCCTTGCAAATGGGCCCTGGCCCATTTTAGCTCCTAGGATTGACTGAGCCAGCTGATTGCAAGTAGCAGAATGCCAGGATAGGTGTAGAAATATTTCCTTTCTAGATCACAAGGGAAGGCAGATGAGCCTCGTCCCTGTCTTGGCCAGTCAGGCTAGGTCACCCAATGATGTTAAATTGCTCAAAAAGAGAAGTAATGGCTTTTAAATGCTGTTTCCTACAGTAATTCCTCTTTTGCCTTCTACAGGGAAAGATTTGGGGCAGCTGGTGTTGTAGCTCCATCTACCAGGAAGCAACGAGTCAGGCTCCACTGTCAGTCACAGATGGTGTAATTAATTCTTCTAGGTAGTGTAATTAGTGCGTCCTATCAGCTACATATTTTCTCAGTCAAAATTATGCTAAAGCTAATAATACATAAAACACAGAAAACAAAAAAGAAACCCAAAAAAGGGGAAGCAATAATGGGAGGAGAAGGGATTAGAACAAAATTTACCAGTGTATAATTTTTTCTTGTTGTACATTTCCTCTTCCCTTCAGCTTCAAACACAATTCAGAACAACTGGTGAATGTAGCAAGCAGAATGAATACAAATTGGCTTACTTTAAATAGCAGCGTGTAGGACTTAGCCAAAGTCTGCTTTCAGATGCTGAGGCGAGATAAGGCACGGATCCTGCAACGAACTCTGTGCGGGCATTGTGTCAGGGCTGGGCTTCTGCACCGTGCTGCGCCCGAAAGTCTGGGGAGCAGGAAGGCAGCAAGAGCTGCTGATGTGTGCTTTTCTTTGACTGGGGTCCCAGCAGGGCAGACCTGCTGGTAGGGCCGTGTAGAAACCTGGGTATAACTCTCCTGCAACGTGGTGTGGGGTACGTTGGATGTCTCTGCCTCCGAGCAAGGAAGAGATACCTGGGAGCGCTGGTCACAGATTTGGGAATTGTTCCTCAAAGCAGGGAAGGGCTAGGTTACCTGTGACGGTGTCCATAAGAGAGGTCTCATGGCCATCCATGGGTGAGGGACTGTAGCCCAGAAGATCCTTGCAGGCTTGTTTCCTTTCCAGCTCAGATGCTAATGCAGAGCAGCTCTCTCAAATGGAGTTTGACTTATGGGAATAAAGAACCACCCCAAGATGTAGCTGCTGTGTGAATTTCCTTGGGGCTCAGATTTGAGGATTAAGCCTAGAGATGGGAAATACAGAAACTGCTAGGTGAAACCTTCCTCCACCATGAGATGAATCGCTGAGGTCAGGCAGGTGGGAGAGGAGGTGGTAACTCACCCAAGCAAGCTGGAAAAGGGGCCTGTGGGGTTCTGCAATGAACTCAGCCTGTTGTCATGTCACCCTCTCTCCTCCTGAGCAGTTTTGGCCCCCCCAGCTTGCCCAAAGCATCCCATGAACTTGCAGTGCTGGGGAGAGGATGGAGGGGGATTGTGTGTGGGGATGGGGGTGCTGTAGGGCAGTTGGGGAGGACTTCTGTGAGCACGACATGTCTGGCTCTCTGTGGTGGGAGGGAGGGCAGTGAGTGAGTTTGCAAAGAAAAACTGGTGCTGAGAACATGGAGCTATTTTGGGCAGAAAAGAAGAAGATTCAAAGCAGACTGCACGAGTAGTCTTGGTAATGAGAGACTTCTGAGCACGGTTGATCTCTGTAATCACTCCTGTGTGAGCTCTCCAGGGCTGGGCAGGCTCATGAAGGTCCTTGTGATGGCCCTGGCTCCAGCATGGAGACTAACACATGTTGCCTCAGAGCATCCTGTGCTTGCAGTGCTCCTGGCCTGGGGTGGCCCCATGAGCCCCAACGCCCCATGGTGCCTGCGTGCCTCAGCCTTGCTGCCGAGTGACCCCACTGCAAAAGGAGAGGGGGAGCTGGCTGAGTCCCTGCGAGCGCAGAGAGCCCGTTTCCCTGGAGATAGAGTTATCTCTTTCTAAGAGTGGATTTAGCCCAGATGGGAAAAAAAAATGCTGAGCAGGAACAAAGTCCTTTTTTTAGAGCTTGAGGAGGCACAGCCTTCCCTAGTGCTGACCCCCGAGTCTCTGAGGGCATCCTCCCTTCTGGGAAGAGGTGGTGGGGCAGCCTGGCTGTTTCTCCTGATCCTGAGCCTGCCACCAGTAGCGATGGCTGCAGCATGGTGTGTCCTGGGAGAGGATGCAGGGCTCTGGCCCCTGACGGGAGTTGTCCCCTGGGGAGCATTTGCTGTCACCCCTTCCAGTCCTCCCAGTGTCTTCAGTTCAACCAGCTGAAAATCAGCTATGGTGGTGTCACTTGCTGTACCTGAGCGGGCATGGTGAGGGCTGCCTCGTGGCTACTCGTTGACAGAGCACTTTGTGCTGCCTGGTAAGAGGCAGGCTCAGGGTGAGCTCATGCACAGCAAACGGCAAAGCCTTTTGGTCACGGCCAAGCTGGTGCAGAGCTTCTGACACGCAGGTCAAAGCCCACTGATCTACAGTGTGGCTCAAGGGAGAGCTGGATGTGTCCCTCACCCCACGAGAGTTGGTTATGGTTTCCCAGGAAGGTGAAAGTGCAGAAGGGACTTTGCTATCTGCAAACTGGTCTTTGTCCTTTGGAAACTCAAGTAGCTTCAGGCACCACACCCGCCCCTTATTCTCCCTGACAATTTAGTTTCTGTCTTTCTCATCTCATTTTGCTTCAACGTCTCTCCTAACACCCCCCCATCCATCCGTCTCTCTTGTTGCTAGGTGAAAAACTCAGAGCAGCAGCCATGGAAGCTGACTCACGGCCCATACATGGGAAATGGAGACACTAAGTATTGCCTAGTGCCCAAAGCGAGCTGCTGTCGAGCCCTGGTGGGCTCTAATTGCCCTGAGCAGCCTCATCTGGGACCCCTACCCACACACCCAGTCTGCTCCTTGGCCTGGGAGTCCTATACAGCCTCAGCCTTGCTCTGAGCTGTGTAGTGAGCAGATCTGCTCTCAGCTCTAATGCATCTGGTTGGGCTTCCTGGACTAACTTTGGACTTGATTTGTGGTTGTTGGATGATTGCTGTACTGGCCTTGCTCAGATGCTGTGGGGCTGTGCCTGTGTTGATGACAGCATGGTCCTGCAGTCCCCATCCTCTCTTGGTTTTCCTTGCAGAGCAGCCTGCACCTTCTGCTCCCTGAAAGCCTGAAGAAAAGTAGAGGTCTTGGGAGATGCTTGGTTCTTGTCTTGGGAATCTCCCTAAAATGCTGCAGTTTCCTTTTCTTCATCACAAGTACTTTTCTAGGCATTATTGGAAGCAGTACTGGTACTTTGGCTTTCCTTAAGCCAGTGCAAGTATATTAATGCTTAGCTTCTTCCTGGAGACCAAAACCACTACATAGTTATGAGCCTCCTACTATTTTTCTGGTAATCTTGATGTTCTTGCTAATTCTGGGTTGCTGTCCTTTAATGTTAATGACCTGAAAAATTTCTGCAGCAACATGGCTAAGATTCCACCTTGAACCATATTTCTCCCACAACACGGTGGTGCAAGGCATCCCACTCACCTTGTGACAGTGAGTACAAGGGAGCATGAAGAGATGGGACTAGGGACACTCTGATGCTGAATGTTTCCAGAAGAAATATGCAAGGCAGAGTGTGAGGGGATCATAGCCAGGAAAAAATGGAATTTAAAACTCTCTTCAGATTTTTGTTGTTTTAATTTAGAGTTAAGTATGCAGTGATTTATAGTATCCATGGTGATCTTCATTTACATTGTTAAAGAAGACCTGATCGCCAATTAGGCTAGCATGGCAATTTTTCTCTTTGGCACATAATGGCAGGCATTTAGGGTGCTGAATCTGTCCGCATTCTACATATCTGTAGAAGGCTGGTGTGGCAACTAACCACCAGCTCTGGAGCTGTTAGCCTGAATTACAGAAGTTATTGGAGAGGATGCAGGGGCATATAGCTCTCCATTATAGCTTTCCACTCCTGCTTCTGATCTTGTCCAAATACTAAGGGTACTTCAAATTCATACTCTTAAATCTTCCTAGAGTGCAGGACCAAAGGCTTGATTTGGAGGCAGGTTAATTTGGCAGAATAATTACTCTTCTTAGGATCATGAGAGGAGAAATCAATTTATATATGTAATTTTGGGACTTTGTCATGACTACTTATTGCACAGAACAGGAGCTCATTACATGCTGTTGAAGCAGCCTGGGCAGAACTTGAAGGGATTTGCATCAGGATCAAAGAATAGACTGCTTTAGTGTCTTGCCCAACTCTGGGAAGAGCGGTGCTAAAGTGGCCAGGGTATATTGGCTCAGATATATTGGCTGCAGTAGAGTGCTGAGAGTAAGACCAAAGAGCAGATTCATTTAGGGGTGGAAGGGCAGTTCAGTATCAGCATAGCATAGAGATCTGAGGTGTGTTGCACTGTATGCTGTCTTCTTTCCCATGTGTGATTCTCTTATTGGGGTCCATGGCGGTCCCGTATGTTGACTACAGTTTCTAAAATGGACCAGACCTTGAGTGTTGGTCAGATGTGTAGATGAGGACAGGATCAGGTCCTTGCTATGAAAAGGGACTTTAATTTGGCTCTTTCATGAGATCCAGTATTGTGATGTAGTCACATTTTACATCAATAAAATGAAGTCTCTGTTCCCTCTCTTACTTATGTATATAGCTTGCTCTTTGAAATAGTAGATATTTTTAATGTTTCAATAGCTTTTTTATTAAAAGAAAATGGAAATGGAAACCACATTTCTTAAATGAATTTTATCTCTATGGCAGTTCCAGCGATTCAGATCTGTGTCAGTGCCAGTTTATTGCAGTCTATTTTCTCCTCAGTGAGCATCTGCTTAACAGTTCAGTGCAGATACAGACAGATAGGAACATTCTAGCACGCACCTAACTCCACCCTGGGGCACGGCAGAAGTTACTTAGGGTACTAATTCATCTTTCTTAAAGCAAAAAGATTTTGGTCAAGCGAGATGTTTTGTCCACTGAACAGGTTAAAATGATCTCAGAATAACAGAAAATTAGGATTGTGCTCTCCCTCCCCCTGTTATTTCCCTTAACTTGTTTATTCCTAGCAGCAGTATTTAGAACAAGTTGTATAAATTTTATACTAATCTTTGTATGCTTTACCCTAGTCTATGTATCATAGGTGTTGTGTTGTAATGTAACCTAACTGCTATCACCTATTATGACAAGTTGCAGAGCAATAAGCCATGAAGCTCCCCCAACTCTCGTTTTTCCCCTTCCTCTTTCTCCTCATTGACTACAGGATTAAATTACTTTTTTAAGGTTTATTCGCTGTCAGATCAAGAAATGGATCTTAGTATCAGGTGCAAAATAAGTACAAGATTGAAAGCAAAGTGCTCTTGTCTGGGTTTGTGGAATTGTTTAAGAAATACCACTTTGGTTAAGCAGAGCATGGAAACAGATATAATTATCCATGCTATCTAGACTGGAAAGAGTGCTGCGAGGGAGGAGGAGGAGGAGGATGGCTTCCTGCTCCAGTAAAGGCAGGGCGGTTTCCCACAGTGGAAAAGCTGTCCTTGCTGCTGAGCGGCGCCCAGTCAGCCATAGCCTCTTGGAACAAAATGAGGCCAAGGTTCTTTAAACAATAAAGCACAAAATAAGACTGTTGTGTTCTTACCTTTATGCTCCTTAAGGAACGAAGCTTCTTTCTGAAATGTCTGTCTGTCAAGAGGCTCTGTCCGAGCAGTGCTCCTGGAAGGGAAGGATCTGGTTGTAAGGGTCCTGCTGCAGGGTTGGGACACCACTGAAGGGACCTCCTAGGTCACTGGGCTTAGTAACCCCACTCTGACAGGCCCTACCTTATCCAGGTACATAGGTAGGTACTTGCTGCTGGCCATACTGTTTCTGGCATGTGTATGCATAACTATACTTACCTATAGGGGCGCTTGCAGAGCTGGAGCCTGAATTCTTGGTGGGGAAACACAGATGTGTCCAGAGCAAATGGACCCATTTGCTGTCAAACAAACAAAAATTGTTTTGCCAAATAAGGTGTTCAGACTTTCAGCTGGAAAAACATATGATGAATTATACTCTATCTCCAACATGTGCTTCAGATAGACGATTTCAAAGTAAT
Organism: Burhinus oedicnemus; assembly: GCA_008921705.1. Lineage (NCBI taxonomy): Eukaryota > Metazoa > Chordata > Aves > Charadriiformes > Burhinidae > Burhinus > Burhinus oedicnemus. The sequence goes on along the minus strand of VFFE01006666.1, from coordinate 54,717 downwards.
TTTCAGGATTCCTACCGCTATGTCAAGATCTCAGCTCAATGAAGGGAGCTGGCCGTTCTCTCCCAGAGACCGTTGCAGCGACACAGCATTGTGCTTGCCAGCAGAAGGTCTGGCTACTGGATCTGCATGATGAGGCAGGGGAATATCACATAGGTGACTTTGGATCTGTTCTTGGCAGCACCAAGGGCAGTCAGGCCAAGGTTTTCTACTGTACCTTTTTTTTTTTTTCCCCCCTAAGCCATATCTTACTTTGTAGTTTTTGCTCCTGATCCTTGTCACAGCAGTGAGAAGCAGGAGCGAGTTTATTCAGGTTTCAGATCTCCCCATCCTCCCGCCTTAGTCAGCTGTGCCTCTTCCTGTCAGACAAGCAAGATACCTGTGCCACCACCCTGGTGCTGATGCAGTCCTGACCTTGGGGGCTCCTTCAAGGTCAGCCTCCTCTGGCTTCTGATGGAGCATTGCCTTAGCATTGCCCATGTTGCTGGCTGCTTCTTTTAGGCACACAAGAGAGTCTTGGAAAGGCTGCCACCCGCTTCTCAGCCAAAGGTGTGGTAAAACTGTCTGCAAGAGCCATGAGGCTAGAAATACCTCTGGAGAGAGGACGCAGTGATTGTGAGGATGGAGTGGCATCCCCACAGCAGAGGAACAGCCCTCAGGGCATATGTTTTGGGACAGGGATCCCTCTGGGAGTCAGTGGCTGGTTCTCCCAGGTGTGCTACAAAAAGCTTTGAGGAGAGAAAGTACTTTCACCTGCAGAGCCTTTAGATAGAACTCACCCCACGCTGACTTGTAGTGGGAGACTGTGGCCTGTGGAAGGTGTGTGGAAACCCAGCCTCTGAGCATCTCTGGCTGAGACTCCCGCTCCCTTACAGTGAGAAGTCTTTTAGCTCCTTGTGTCCCTGTGACCTTGGTTTGGCACGGAATGAATACAAAGCGAGGAGCAGCTTAGTGCTCAGAAGTGTCGCTAGCTAACTACAGCTGTCTTAGATCACCCTTCTGCAAGATCTACAGATTGCAAGGCAGGAATGGGGGTGGGGGGAGAGGATTTAGTCAGCTGATGAGCCGGGCTTCTCTGTCTCTTTTGAGAAAGCGGATTTATTGGTATTAAACATGTCTCTCTTAATGTGGGTGATTTAAAATGGAAATTGCCTTTGAAAGGGGATTTCCTATTAACTAGCTGGGAAGGAAAAATAGGATAATACCATCATCCCTATACAGGGCCCATAGATGAGGTGCTGGAACAGAATGATCTGGTTAACTGCTGCTTCTTCAGATATTACAGCGTCTCTGTATGAGTAAGCCTTGCTCAAATTCCTCCATGAGGAATGGTTGTATAGATGCTTCCATAAAGTCATTTTTATGGAAAAATCAGCGATCTTACTGGATCCTTTGGGGTTCAGGTAAGAACCCACTAAATATGAATTCAGAGGGCAGGCTCATGAGTGTACCCAGCTCTTCCATGTCTTATATTTGAGGCCAGATGGAGACACAGACACTGCAAGACTGGACGGAGGATTCACATTTGTTACCATGCAGTTAATGCCAATCAAAACTTGGTTTAGTTAATGATTTTAATAAGAAAAAGAAAGCCTTGTCTATACCCAAATTTCCACTAGTTTAATCCAGGTTGGCCCAGTTATCAATTTAAGTTTATGCAGCCCCTTTATGTGGAAGAATTGATTTACTTAATCTGAACCCTTTCAGTCTGCTTTGGTTAAAATGAATCTGTACAAGGGGATGTCTGTACAGCCAATGGGGGTGGATATACGTAAGCTAGGTCTGGACAGACCAAATCCAGAATTCATATCAGCAGGCAACTGCACCTGGGCTGATTAATGGCAGGACAATGCCACATTAGCATCATTATGTCACAATTAGGATTTTTTAATCCAGTGTACTATATCATGGAGCCGTGTAGACATGCCCTGTCAAGCCTAACACTCAGTTTGGGGACCAAGGCCCTTCCCCAAGTCCTTCAGTCAGGACACAAGGCAACATGCGTTAGAAAGAAGATCAACTCCTTGATTAGATTGAAATACCTTTGATTTCATTAGCAAACTTGTTGGAACTAGATGATCTTCAAGGTCCCTTCCAAGTCTAGCCATTCTATGATTCATCACTCCTGTCTGTGGGTAAGGAACGGGTCTCTTTGCAACTTCATTTCCTCATTGCCTTCCCTGGTTGTGCAGATGCTGCTCAATGCTTGTCACAGGGAGATCTTTGTCTTCCTAGCAGGGCCTGGGACTTGGGCTATGTGTGATGTGGCATGAAGTAAAAGAGAAATAACTCCAAGAGAAGATGGTTCTGCCGTGGGCCTCCTGGAAAGCTCCTTTTAAAACTGAGCTTGTGGCCTTGAACAAGACAGAGCCTTCCTCTAAGCCTTCTGTCCTTAGGCAGTCAACTTCGAGCAAACCACAGGGGTGACCCCAGCCCCTAATGGTGATATACCTGGTAAAAACAGTGTGTCTAAAGAGTCCTTTAGCTATCTGGGCCACCCATACCAGACATATGGTGCAAGCATGTGAGCTCCTGAGCTCAGTCTTCTCCCGGGGTGGTTTCTGAGATTGCTCAAGGCAGCCTGGGGAGCCTCTTTCTCAGGCTGTGCTGCGTAAAGACAGCTCTCAGCTCACCCTGAGATCTCTACCTCCTCTGAACTCAGCTGATTGCAGGCAGCAGGGCCAAGCCTTCAATTTCTCCTGAGTGCTATGAATGCCTTCCAAGAGTTTACTGCCTCCCACTTGCTCACGGTATTTGCTTAAAAACTCCAGGACAGTGAAGTTCATACAGGACCTTCTGTTCCAGTTCTCTTGTATAGGAAGCTAAGTGATGGTGAGACAAGGGATTTGGTGTCCAGGAATCACTAGTGCCGGTCCCAGGAGGTGCTGTGACTGTCTCCTTAGAAAAGCAGAAGAGATAGATGGAAGAAAGAGCAGGGAGAGGCTGTAGCAAATAGTTACTTGTGGATCTTGTGCTTGTATCCTGCCATTGTGGTTTTTCATCCCCTGGGAAGCTCATTCCAAAAGTGCCCAAGAGAAACTGGGGTCTACCTACACTGTGGCTGGGGTGTCTGGTTGAACCACCCTCCTCTACAGGATGATCATGCCATCGCACCTGCTGAGGATCTGCAAGGACCAGATGTGTTTCCAAAGGCAGATAAAAACATTTTGCTACTTTTTGAAAGACTGGGGTAAGGCTGGAGGAAATAGTCTGTGTATTGCAACAGCCCTGTTGAGGGGAAGGAAAACATGAGGCAGGCGATGGGCACTTGGATCATTTGTCTTGGTCTAATGTGGGGAAGCTGATCTTGGTATGTAGCATGATTATGGGAAGGGCAGAGAGACAGGGCTAGGCTGAGAGCAGCACTAAGACTCTTCCTCGAGTCTCAGCCCTGGCTCTGGAGATACAGGAGCACAGCCTGTGGCAGCTGTCAGGATGTGGAGAGGCTGGGGAGTGAATGGCAGATAGATGGAGGTAGGGATGGGTATGTCAGTGTAAGGCCTGTGTTGCATATATGGCTGCTATCCCAAGTTGCCCACACTGGTATTCTGGATATGTGCTTATACAGAACAGACTGGTCAGCATGGCATCTGGAGATGGGACAGCTCTGTCTGGATGATGTGGAGCTGTGTCCTAACCACCTGCATCGTGTGATCACCAAGGCTAGGGGGAAGAGACAAGGTGTAAGACAGAAGAATGGTGATCCATGTGAGAGAAGGAAGTACCTGGTGCCTGTATGAAGGCCATTTCTGGTTGGACAGCTTTGGCCTCTCTGCATGTGTGCGCTGTGAGTATGTGTTGATAAGTTGTGGGCATATTGGCTGCTTGGCAATGGCATGAGTGCCTGGGCCGGTGCTTTTGGTTGATGAGGGAAGCAAAGAGGATAGACCTGAGTAGATCTTAGCTATGGCTGGATGGAAGAGCTGCTGAGAGACAAAATGGTGGCAGGCTTTTGAGTTGATCTGCGATGGGTTGCTTCTATCTGCCGTGGTTGGTTGCTTGGAGGATTTATGTTGCTTGGCAACCTTGTTGTCACGGTTCAGCTGGTGATAACTGAGGAGGGGACACTTTTGGGGACAATGCTAGGGGAGCTAGGGGAGGTGGGTAAGTACAAAAACCATGGCGGTCCACACTGGTTGTGCTTTGCTTAGGGCTGTGTGGTGGTGCAAGTACTGGATCTGGTTATGGCTCTGTGTGTAGTCCCTCATGGGTTTGGTGGGGATAGGGAGTTGGTGAGCATCTTGATGCTGTACCGAGATGGGGGCAGAGCAGTTCATGAGGAGGCTGGGCACCCTGTCTTGGTATCAGCTGGGATTTTGAAGAGTTATATGTGGCGTGAGGGTGTGGGGACCTTGGAGCATGCCTCCCCATGACCTTGTGAAGGCACTCTGGTAAATGTGGGGGCTGTAGTCTGTCCAGCCAACATGGGCTCTCTCAGAAATCTGGGCTCAAAGACCCTGTAAGGCATACTTCTATACTTCTGCAGAAATTGACTGAGGACAGGAAAGCGATGCGATAGGTTGCCCAGAGAGGCTGTGCAGCCTCCATCCTTGGATATTTTGACCAACCTGATCTAATCTCACAGCTGACCCTTTTTTGAGCAGGAGGTTAGACTAGAGCCTCCTGAGGTCCCTCCCAACCTGAATTATCCAATGATCCTGTGACTTCCTGATGGTGAGGAATGGCTGCTGTTCCTCTGTCACTGCGCTCTAAGACGCCCACAGAGCCAAGCACTTCAGGTCAATACAGCACCTCTGCAGTTTCCAACCCTTGCGGCCATCGAGAGAATTTTGAAAACAAAAACATCACAGATGCAATGACAGTCAGATATGCAGTTAATAGTGAAGCCAATTGTTCCTATTCACCCCACTGAAGGAGATTACACTCCTTTCATTGCAGCACACTGAGACACCAAGCAGTTCTGACCTCTGTCAGACTTCAAAAGAAAGCACAGATTTTTAAGGAGCCAGTCCTTTCTGATGAAAACTCTGAAATTGGTCTTTTGAGCAGTAACTCCAGGGGACATTTATCATCTGTACATATGCTAGATGCTTGCAATCATAGAGCTTGAGGCCTACCATTATTACCTGAGATTGTGTGATTAGTTATTTCAATTCTATTCAGCTGAGTTACTGCTGCTGGTATCTGCCCAGAAGAGTGCAGATCCTGGTGACAGTTCGGGGGATGGGGCTGTCACCAGCCTGGTATTGCTGTTCCGTGGCCCAGGAAGTTAGTATCAGTGGTCTTGCCATGCTATTTCCACTAAGCAAAGAAGCTGTCTGTACAGCTCAGTGAATCTTTTGTGTGAGCCCGTTTTTTTTACAGCTGGTGTACCTAAGGACTTGTTTCCTGGAGTACTGTAGAAGCAGAGGATAACAGCCAGTTTCCTTGCTCACAATTTCCATGGCTGCCTTACCAATCAGCCCTGAAGCCAGGAGACACCTAACTCTGCTCCATGTTGGTGTCGTGTTCAAGTGCACCAGTGTTTCTCAGAAAAGCTGTCCTTTCAGAGCACTGGGTTGCAAAGTGGTGGTATCATGCATAGCAGAGACCTGCTCAACACCAGCCTGCCTCCAGCTTCCAGTGACCAGGATGGTCCACTTGAGTCTAGTGCCCTGTACCAAATATGGCCATTTCAGATGAGGACTCCTGCTGTCACTTGCACAGTCCTCCTCACTCTTTCTTTGGAGATTTACATGTTTGGAACAATGGCAGTTGAAGCTAAACTTCCTCTGTGGCAGTTACGGTCCCTTAGTCTTTCTTTAGTACGCTCAGAAAGGAAAAATACTCAGTTTGCATTTTTGGGGGATAAAGGTTGAGGTAAACAGTGGGAGTCACCTGAGGAACAGAGAAGGGCTTGAACTCATCCACTAAATTTGCATTGCCTGGATGCCTGTACCCAGGCCTTGTATAACCCCCATCTTCTTCTACTATTGCATGTTTTTTGTCAGGCATCCTGTGTGTGTGAACTGCTGTCTTTTCTTCTGGTGAGAACCTGGATCAGGAGCAAGGCCTTTTCCAGAGTCATATATATCCTCAACTCTGGGACCCAGTATATCTGGAAATAGAGAAAAAACTGTTCTGGCCCCATCGTTTTTGGGGAGCTATTTATATTTTTGCTTCACTGCAACTGACTGGCCTCTCTGCTGTAGAGCACCATTTCTGGGAGACAGGGACCAACACTCCATGGGACCATGCTGTTCTCCATCTCTGGGAAGGTCAGCAGCAGGTACAGGGGGCTTGTATACAAGTGAAGATCTTCTGACATGCTGTGCTGTGAGCTGGCACACATCTCAGACTGTCAGCATACAGCCTTTAAGGCCAAGTATGCAGAGGGACAGCTATCAGCTTCTGTTGATGGGTAGCAGAGGAGTTTGAGGCAAAGTTCATCACTGAGGTTGTCATAGGAGTGGTAGGCGCTGTCATGGTGGACACTTTTTTATCCCTTCATGATGTGCCCCATGGCACTGCAGATCTTGTAGTGTCCCAGAGACAGCACTAACAGTTTTACTCAAAATGGGTTCCCCAGCTGCTGGACCTGTGGCTCTACAAACTGTCAACCTGAGGTGATTGCTCACCAAATGAATAAAAAGGGGTCCTATGCTATTATAATGTAGGGACTGATGGATGGTTGAGTAGGATGTTTGACCCATTCTATGGGCATTAACGCAGGCAGTGTTGGACGTGTGTTGGATGCTTGCATCTTCAGATGTTGCCTTTGTCATGATGGCCAGATCAGGCTTTTTTCTGCCTGTGGTCAGGAACTTTAGTAGCACACTACCACCAACTTGTATTCCAAATGATGCAGCTTACCTTAATTCTTACCTCTCTTTCCAAACTTCCCTGGACATTGCAGACATTGCACTAGGCCTTCAGCTCCTGCTGAATTGCCATAATGTGCATGTTCAGCCAGTTACCTGTAACAGCATTCCAAGGTTTGCTGCCATTTCTGTGGCCTGTTCTGGATAACACAAGACAGCGAGGCCTGTAAGTTCCATCAGCACTGGATTTGCTGGAATCAAATTTGCCTTTGCTTAGCCCAACAGAGCCACCAGCACTGGGTGACTCCTGGTAGGTAAGGGCCCCTCTTGATAATATATATGTCCATGGAAGAAAGGAATGTAATAATGTAATTCACAGTTACAATTGACAATTCATGGCTTTGCCAAATACTGTTCCCTCCCACCATTCTCATTCCCTTCTCTCAGCACCTCTCCTCCTCCCTCTGCATCCCCTGAGGTGCCACAAGGAACAATATAGCTGAGACACAGACCTCTTCTGATGCTTCTGAAGACAAAAATATATGGGAAGAGCGTCATTAGTGATATCCCCTTTTCCCTGTGCTTTTCCTTCATTAGATCATGGACTGTCCCTTGCATCATCTATGCCAGTGAGACAGTGTCCTCTGCAGAGGCTGTGCTCCAAAAACAAAGCTGTTAACTGGCAAAGGCAAGAAGATGGGGACCTAGGGAAGTTGAGTCACGCAGGAGACACAGATCAGTTCATAAGAAAAAATGTACAATTCCTTCAGGTAGCATGAAAATACATGGCCATCCTTGACCTAGAATAAGGACATGACCAGCAAGGACACAAGGGCCTGCAGGCTCACTCTTTGTCAGCACGAGAAAGCCTGGCAGCATGGCAAGTCCAGAGGACTGACTCCTGACCGACATAGGGGCTGGAGCAGAGATGCCCAGCTGCTCTTTTGCCAGGGGAACAAGCCACAGCTCCACAGGAGCTTTATGTACTTGCATCTAAAGGGCACAACAGAGGACAAATGGCCTTGTCGTAAAACCAAAAACACAACAGCATAAATACAGGGGAATGGCATGAAAAGAGCGCAGAATATAATCACAGATTTCCCCCTTCTCAGGCAAACCTGTTTACGAGGGTCAGAGGAAGCCAAAATTTTCATTGTGAGCCACTTTGAACTGTCCTGCCAAATAAATGTTGCCTTGCTCTAATGCCCGGCCTCTGTCCTTGGACTGGGAAAATTGCCAGAGTGTGGCCAAAGCTCTAGGTGAACATTTCCTAAAGATGATGAGGAGAGAGGGACAGAACAGCATGTGCTTTTCTGAATTCAGTGCTTGGTAAGGGATGAGGAAAAGGCATGCCCGATGCATGGGAAGGGTTCATCCTTTCCATTTTCCCACTGCCAGGCCATAGAAACACAATAAGCACTTGGGTCCTGGCAGTAACACATGGGGGAGAGGGCAAACTTGCGGGCTTGCTGGAGGATGGAGGCTGGTCAGCTGAAGCCAGACCTCGCTCTATTAAGTTCATAATCACTGTAGAGGTGAAAGAGAGCTCATATTTGAGTAAGGCCTGGTCTTGGGATCAGGTTTACAGCTGGTGTATGGCAAAAAAAATAGCTAGAGCATGAGACAGTCTGTGGGTAGTGCCTGCAATCACAATGCTGAGGCTTGAGTTTGAGTTGGACCTAAGAGGAGAGCAAAAATGGGCTGCTGGGCTTCAAAGCATTTGAGGTAAACCTCCTGCATTTCAATTTGATGGTAGATTAAAAGAGGCAGCTGAGGTGTACCAGAGGTATTTTGCTTATTGCCTCTTCTTAGATGTCTAAGTAAGGAATGTCTAAGTAAGGAATATCTAAGTAAAGGAGAGAAGAAGGTGGCAGTTTTCTTCAGAATATAGAGCAGTCTGACAGAAATCTTAATGCTTCTTCCAGCCAGAGGGCTGAACTATTGAGTCAGCTGGCTCACTTGGAAACAGCTCAGGCAAAGGAAATCTATCTTCATCTGCATAAAGTAATTTGCCAAGGGTAGGTATCTGTTTTCAGGAAGGTGTGATGGTGATGGGGCAGCATGATAACCTCAGTTGCTGGGGGCAGATACTCTCTCCCTGCTCTGTGAATATTCGTATTTAGCACATGCTTTTCCATGTTTTCAGTTAATGAGACTACTAAATAAACACGCATAGGAGCAGGTGACCCTGATCCTGCTGGATATCAACTGACCATGGACACAGTGGTTTTCAGAGCTACTTTTAAGCTCATTAACATCTCTCTTCTGTTTGCCCCTGGGCAAGGAGCTATCTCAGGGACCACAGATACATGCTAACTGAGATAATTTTTCACTTTAAAATGTGTCTAGAGAAAACATTTGCCTTAAATTAGATGGTCAATACAAATGTACAATAAATGCTGGACTAAGCACCTAACCCAAACCCTGTGGGAACATCTCTAGCTCACAGGCTCTTGGCTTGCTGGTGAAATCATTCTTACTTCTGTTTCGAAGAACATTTTCAGACCCACATCTCTGTGTTAGAAAAGTGTTACGCTTTTCTAACGTATGCAGCTCCTTGTTCAGAATCCTTGTCAGTACGAATAATATTTTCTTTCACTACCATTTCTCCCCCCGCACCCACTCGGCAAGTTATTTGCAATACCATCTGCTTCACCTGAAGGAGGAATGAGAGGAGCAGAGAGAGACTCAGTGCTGTTATCGACCCCGAGCTTTTCTGAAAAAAGCTGGATCTGTTAGGAGGTCGTGAGCGATGGGGCTTGTCAGAACTGCTGCACCAGCAGGGAGCCTGGCTGGTGACACTAACCAGTGCCTCCGCTTTGCCACGTTGCCATTAAAGTGAATCCACTCACTGGATATGCCCCACTCCATATGTACGTGTGTGTATTAAATGGTATCAGAAGTTCTGACAGAGCTTGCAGGTGAAGGAGGACATGGGAGGTGGGTGGGCTTTCATCTTTGCTTTGTGTACATCATTTCCCTGTGTTAAGGACTGAAAGGAATCTATGGAGAAAAGATATGAACCATGTGTTTGGGAGGAAAAAAGAAGCGATGCTTTGGTGGCAGTATTTTTAGGTCATAAGGTGTTTAAACAAAAAATACATTCTTTGGGAGAAAACCAAATATTTGTGTACATTGCTGCTGCCAGCTTTTGCCTCAGTGGTGACAAGTATATTTTTCAGAGGGAAGGATTTATTTTTTACCCGCAGTAACTTAATGTTCTGAGTGAGTTTATAATAGCACTGATTAACTGGTAGCATTTAGTTTGAGTGAAATATCAGCTCTGATGTCTGTACTCCTCTTTGCTCCAGATACTTTTATCAGTCTTGGAGCTATTTAACTTTACTTTTTTCTTCCACAGGAGGTGGTTCATGTTGTAGCAATATCCCATTGAACAAGCATTAAGGATTTGAGGCTGCGTAAGTGAAGGTGAGGTATTCTGGGTAGCCTAAAGAAATCTGTGGAACAGCAAGCAAAAAGCTGGATATGTCCCACTGCTTTGTCTAGACACCATTTGAATGGAGTAGGGCTTGCCTGCTACTTAACTAGCTTGCAGCCTTCTGTGTAAGAAAAATAAATGTGCTTATTTATGGTAGCACCGATACTGTAGTACTTTGACCCAACTATAACATACAGAGCAAAGAAGTGGCATGTTATTAACTATTCTGTTGTCTACAACAAAGCAAGACAAAAGGTGAAAAGCAGGGAGTTCAAGTGACTGAATCTTATTGCCCTGTATTTTTGTAGCGGGCAGTTTCCCTGCTAATGTTGGGAGTTGGGAAGCTAAGTTTCTTGGAATGCGACTAGCTGAGCTTTTGCCTTTATGTGGATATTGTGTTTAAGACGAGACTGGCTAGGTAGAGCTGCGGTATCTGATCCCTCAGGGTGTGTGCAGCAGCTCTCAGTAGCATGAGCAGTAAGCTAGGTAATTGGTGTGTTGGTTCTCATCCAATAATAATTTATTTCCTGGGAGCAACTTCAAAGCTTAATCCTAGAATTAAATCCCCTATTCCTCCTTGGGATTTTAATTTAGTTTTGAATGCTCTGATGGATCCTCTGCTAGAACATTGAAGACGGCTTTCAGACATAAGGGTGATTTTCCTGGCTGCCGTATGCCCTGTACGGAGAATAGGTGAATGCAGGCACTTCCTTGAAGAGACTCTTCTTTAGCTTTCCATCACGATAAGCTGGCAAAAGCTACACCTTATCTCTTACTGAAAGCAGTTTTCCAGTTTCCTTTAAACCATGAAGGCAATCTGCCTAATCCATTTTGCAGCTCCTCCAGTAAAGAGAAGAAAGAGTGTCATCACTTAAATCTGGAGAGAACCAATAAGGTTTTCATCGAGCAGAAAGCTGAGTTTAGAAAAAAACCCAGATAATCTGTTTGTCTCGTTAGGGTTGGAACAGGATGGAGATGACTGGCTGGAGGGCTGTGGTCTCCCATTCATTCAAGTGTGTCAGGAAACTGCTCCTCGCTAAGACCAGCGAGGTGGGACAAAATCTCCAGCCACTGGAATGATCTTTGCACTCCAGAGGTGGAGGAGAAAGGCTTCTTTCTCAGAGGTGCAAGGCAGTGCTTCAACATTTCCTCTTTGCTTCTGAATGGCACATGAAAAGGGTTGGCATATATGGCTAATGTTTGTACCATGCTTTAATGACATACAATACAGCATCTGATGATAATTACTATTTATTATTAGATGTAGCGGCTTTTGACAGATAGGTTCTTCAGTCTGGGTGTGCTATAGGTAGAGGACCCATATATCATCTTAAAAAAGTGACAGCATCAGTTTGAAATCTTGTCTGTGCTTTTGCAGTTTAAAAATAACACATTTCCATTTGAAAGAAAGAACTCCACAGTTTCTTAGTTTAATGTGTATGTATTTCACATATAAATGACCATCCAGGAAAACCAATTTCAGTGAGCCTGACATTCCATACTCAAAAGAATAAAACAAGTCTATAAAGACACAGAGAATGCTATTTCTCCTTTAATCTACTTCACACTTTTTTTGATTCTGTGTGACAAAGAACTGGTCCATTAGTTGTTTAGGATTTCTGGGGACAGACTGACCATGGCAGAGACAGTAGGGGATGCTGCAATTATTGCGATATAAAATGATAAGAGCTCAGCTAAGTGTCCTGGTATGACAGCTGAGAGAACACATATATCTGTTCAAAGCAAATGCAACCGTGCTCACAATTCTCTTCTGCAGGGCTGCTGGCAGGATGAGTGTCCTCCAAGACAGAAGACAAATTGAGTGGTCTCCTTGTGTCCAGGTGTCTTTGCAAGAGACTTACTAGAAACTCCCCCAGTGGCTTCCGGCTCAGTCCTGCTCTAGCATGTCTTGGTCCTGAGCCACGTGCAAAAAAAAGGATAAAAGGTTTCATGCCAAAATTCAGCTGAGTCCCTCAGCCAGGTGGTTGTGACACTGTCAGGTTTGTGTGCTCGTTTCTCTGTTTGCTTTCCCTTTAATTATCTGATAAAATTTCTTCCTGCTGTTCTTTATGCAACATGACGTGGCATCCTTCCTTTTGGACCTGTGTGGCCAATGTTATGGTGATCTTCCAAAAACGTCATACCAGGACTTTGTACAGTGTCTCAGACAGTGGGAAGAGCTGGGATGTGGGCATAGGGGTATTTGGCCACTTTATGATCAGACTGGCTGGGTGAAGCACAGAGCACCGTATAAAAGCAGCTGGCGACTTGTTTACCAGGCTCTGCAGCCCATATGCAAACACCCAAAGGAATGCTATGATGAAAAACCCTTTTATGGTGTGAATTATCCAGAGCAATCAATCCATTTCCTTGATTATAAGGAATTGCTCTTCATAGACATGGCTTTTCTTACATTGATGCCACTGCATCTGTGTTTGCGCAGATGTCCTATGAATTGCCAGTCTTTTCCCTTAGCTGCAGACCCCATTTATCTAGGGACATACTGCACTGGAAGTGGGCTCTGATTTTATAAAGTCAGTGGGGCATTTAGTAAAGGTTAAACATACAGTAGGTCCTTCAGTCCCTATCAGTGCTGGCAGATGCTGTTCTGTGGTGGCAGAATGGCTCTGTTGCTCCACGTCCTCCCCGACACTGACACTGCCACGTCCAGCCCTGGTTGCTTGTGATATAAGAACTTTCATCCACATTCTTTTATCTTAGGCAGGACAAGAATAATATGGCCCTTAATTTATAGTAAGCATGGACACATTTAAAATAAATCCCTCAATTTGTCTTACAAATAACATTTAAGTGTTTTTGAATTGAAGAGATGTTTGAAAAACCAATTTCCTGTCAGAGATGCTATTTGTTTCATTTTATGCAGTTCATTCATCTTAGTTGATTGGAGAAAAAATAAAAGCCAATCCCAGCTAGTGAGAGTAAACCCTATCATAGTACTATGCTGCTGGAGATTTTGTAACAATTTTCATTTGGAGCCTACCTCCACACACATTTTTTACAATAAATATTACATCTTAATGTAAAAGTAATTTGGGGGTTAGATGCTGTCCAGAATCTCAAGAAGAAGATAATTCTGAAGTAACTGGCATTTTTGTGTGCCCAATTTCAAACTTGTAAGTTTCTTTGGTCAGGGGGAATGGATCACCTTTCTCTAAAAAAGGTATCAAACTGGACACTCAGGCCCCTAATCACTATAGGGAACTTGGCCTTTATGATTTATTTAAGAGAGAATTATACATATACATATGTATAATGTTTATGTAAGATATACATACACATATATTAAGTAGAAAGACAACTAGCCTTATCCTTAAAAGCGAGCAATAACACAGGCTGCCACGTACCGTGTAACCGTGGAGTTGTGTAGTTTTAGAAATAAAACTTGCAGTTGATGAATTCCTTCATCTTAAGGTCAGAGAGAACGATAATCTTAAGTATTGCTGACTTGCTTAAAATAATTGCAGCTGTTCTCTTCTGATTGATAGGCCCCTTTTCAGAAATTGTTCCTAAGATACTTCTTAACCCTCCATTTTGTGTTTCTAAGTAATAAGCAGGATGAAAACCATTCCCTCTTTTTTTTTGCCAAGTGCCTTCTCCACTTGTTTCATCCAGAAGAATGCAGGAGGACCTGCACAGTCCTCGTTTATCCCTTCTTGCCATACAGAAAGGAAAAACATCCCTCGGCCAAATCCTGTCTGCTATTCTTGTATCACTATTATCAGTGAAAGGAATGGGAAAGTCAAATGACTAATCTCTTCAGCTATTAGCAACTTCTGTATGTAAGTATCACTCTACATTTCTTTCCTCCAACTGTTCTGAGATAATTTCAGACTACTTCAGGCTTTGGCTAATATGTCTTCCATTTTTACTGAAATTAGAATGAAAAAGATCATAGTCACTTTTTATAAGCATGCCTAAAAATGTTAGGAAAATCTTTCTAACAGAACAGACCTTACCAGCACCCTCAGGAAGATCCTTGCTGTCGAAATTAAAATCTTGGTAGTTTTTTTTGGCAAGGAGCTCAAGCACAGATTGGTATTGCTTGTGGTCACTGCAGCTACATGAAAAATACCATTGTACACCCAGTGTACACAGCAACTCATTCAAGCTCCAGATGGCATATTGGTACATCCACGCGATGCTGCAGCCACATTGCCATCCATAACCACCCCTACTCACCAGCAAACCCTGTTTGAACCATGTGGATGGATTCTGAGGAACAGACTGGCAGGACCTGGGAGTTGAGAGAGAGTCTGGAGCTGCTGTGGTGCTTTCAGGAGGCTTTTTGCCCTCAGGAACCTCAGCCTTGCTAGTGTGGACCTTTGCCATATCCAGATACATACCTGCAACAAAGGGCCAGCGTTGAGTCAGAGAGTGCTTGGCTGCTCGCTGGAGCACAGCTCTTTGGCATGCGGGATCCAGCCTTCCTTGCCTGTCTTCTGAGGGGTGCCTTCCTCACCACTTCTGGACACAGAGGTGTGTACCTGGGTAGGTACCGGCTGCTGTGTTTTCCTTGGAGGGTGCTTTCAGTGAAAGGAATGCAAAGGCTGGACAATGCAGCCCAGATCAGCACCAAAGCAGAGCACGGGTGTTGGGCCTGGGGTCTGATTTCCTGCAGGACAAGTGTGGCTGGTGGGGCAGCATGAGGAGAGCTTTCCTCATTGCTTTTGTCTCTAAGGGGTCACCAAGGCCCGGCTGAGCACTTCCAAACCTCTTATCAAGACCCAGCCAGTGGCAGGGTGGACCTTTACAACCTGGGGCAACTACATGTCCTGAAGGGTGCCCTTAGCACGGCCACTTGGAGACGCTCTGCCTTGCTGCCCTCTCTGGCTTGCTCTGGTTTGGGGCAGGCTTCGCCCCAGGGCTGCTTTGCAGTTCTGCCGAGGGCAGATGGGCACCCTCTGCTCTGCTCAGGCCACCCAGAGCTAAACCCAGGCATGGTAGGGGACAGGGATGCATCGGTGACCACAGAGCAGATCGCGCTGCAGGGGTGAGGCTGAGAGCACCCTGGGGAGCAAGGGCGCAGACGCCCGTGGGCAGGGAGGAGTGTGCAAACGCACGCTGCTTTCTGTTCAGACTGATTCCACGTTGCTTAGCTTTCAGGGGGCTCTGAGAATAGCAATTAAAGCACCGGGCTTAATTGTGGAGTATCCAATTTGGATATTGGCGTTATCTCCACTCTCACTCCTTTCTTTTCCTTCAGATCTAATTCCACTGCCTGCCTGCTGGCTGGGCGCCTGTTCCTTTCTTCTTATTATTACTATTTTATGGTTATTGTTAATTATTTTTATATATTTATATTTTTAAAGCATTTCTTCACTACGTCGCTGCCAACCACGCGGGTCGCCAGCAGCCGCTCCCAGCGGCTGCGGTTCCCGTGGCCGGGCGGGGGCCGGACCCACGGAGCCCCGGGCGCGCCCCGCGGAGCTGCGCGGAGCTGCGCGGAGCTGCGCGGAGCTGGCCCCGCCGGCTGCGGCGGCAGCTCGGGCCCGGCCCCGGCCCCGACCCGGCCGCAGGTACCGGTGCTGCCCGCCACTCGGCGCCCGGGCACCGGCT
>VFFE01006666.1:1143-38899 GCA_008921705.1 Burhinus oedicnemus | reverse complement strand
CCCCAGCCCTGCCACCGGGCCAACCGGGGGGCCGGGGCGGTGGCGGGGGGCCCCAGCCCTTAAGGCACCCGGAGCATCCTGCGGCGGGGGCGCGCCTCTCCCACCCCCTCCCTCGCCTTCATCCTTCCAGTGGCTCTTTCCCCGATTTCAGAGGGGGTTTCGTCGGGCTATTGTTAAAAACCAGGAGCGGTTCCCCGTCGAGGGGTTGAGAGCCACCTTTCCTGCCATATTCTGGCTGTGCTTCTATAAATATCTAAGGCTTCCCAGGGTTTATCCGCGCCTGGATCCTCC
Source organism: Burhinus oedicnemus (assembly GCA_008921705.1). Lineage (NCBI taxonomy): Eukaryota > Metazoa > Chordata > Aves > Charadriiformes > Burhinidae > Burhinus > Burhinus oedicnemus. The sequence goes on along the minus strand of VFFE01006666.1, from coordinate 38,608 downwards.
CTGCCAGAGCGCTCCCTCCCTCCCGCTCCCTCCGCAAGTGGGAGTAGAAAGTTTACCTGCGCGGAGAGGAGGGCGTGTGGGAGCCTTTCTCCCGTTTTCGGGAGGAATTTCGCAGGCCTCGCAGCTCCTTGCTGCCGCCGGATCCACCCGGGACCCCAGCACCGCCCGCGGTGGGGGATTGTAGCCCCCTCCCTCGGGTCTCATTTACCCGTGAGAGCCCCTAAAAGCACAGCCCCCGGGGGGATGGCTGCAGGGTCTGGGGGGGATGCGCCCCCACCCCTCAAGGGGCAAGGCAAGGGGGGAGGAGGCCAGATGCTGGGCGACCCCGGCTCAGCCCCTGCCCTTCTACCCACCGCCCCGGCTTTTGCAGGCAGATCGAAGGGAAGGGGCTTGGGGGTCGGTGGGGGGAAGTTGCCTCGGGTGTCCGGCAAGGGCGGCAGCCCCCGGCAGCCGGGCTGGGCTGTGTGCTGCCCTGCAGAGCCGTGCCCAGCACTGTCTGCCCGGTGCCTGCCACAGCCGCCAGCCCTGCCTGCAGGGCACCTGGCCCAAGCGGGTGCCGCATCCCTGCCATGGCCCTTCCCAGCCGTGACCTGGGTCAAGTTTGGGCAGAGGTAGAGCAGGGTGGATGGGAATTGGGGAGGGGGTCTTGCAGCTTTGATGCTCAGCTGTGGGGGCAGGGAGCATGGGCCCACATCCTCATCCCGCCTTTACCTCCCAGTCTCTCTTGCTGCTACCTTTACCTGGGACTTTTCCTTGCCTTTCCTACCAGCTCCAGCATGGGCAGAAGCAGGTGCCCTCTACTATTGCACCCCACCGTCAAGCACAGCCACCTCAGGCCTTGTAAGCAGTGCAGGGCGGGCAGCTGGTCCCTCTTGAGCTGCCACTTGGGCAGGTAGGGAGGGCTGGGTATGCAGCACCCCCAGCTCATGGGGTCCCCATGCTGCCCCACTGCCCAAGACTTTGGGGAGCAGAGCATGGCACCCGGTGGTGTGGGGGTGATCCGGTGTATCCCAGCTGCAGTTCTGGGGAGAGCGGCAGTGCGTGCGTGGGTGTGTGGTGCTCTGTAAGAGGCGAGCTGTGGGTATGGGAGATTTTCAAGCTCTCACCCACGCCACCCCAAAGCGGCAGCTCATGTCACCTCCGCATATCCTGGTTTTCTCTGGTCCTCTACCACAGCAGCTTGTCTCCCAGTCCTGGGTGGAGGTCTCAGGGGGTTGGGACAGGGTGGAGCAGGTTGAGGGCAGAGTGGGGAAACAGCCTGGGGGTGTGAGACCTGCTTCAGTTTCCCCTTGGCTCTGCCTTTGGCACACAGAGGCAGAACTCAGCAGGGAAAAGGAAAGAAGCATGGTCAAAGCTGCTACTCCTCTTCCCGGGGACCCTGGGCTCTGGTCTGGTGACATATACGTACCGCACCAGCCCGGCTCAGCCCACACCATTCCTGGTGTCTCTTGCAATCCCTTTGCCAGTGAGACCATAGCTGGGCAAAAGAAGGTGTCAGGAGCAGCCCTCAGCCATCCTGGGCTGGGCAGGGTTCTCGGGATACCTGTGTTGATGGCTGAGTTTTACATTGTTACCTGTGTGCGCAAGAGCATGAAGAGATCGTAGGGAGATGGGAAATACAGAGCAGGGGCAAAAATCCCAATCCTTCATCCCCATCTAATAATTTAGTCTTTGATTTATTTTATTCTCATTTTGGATTATCAACTACTCCTGTATAAATCCCCTATCAACCTATGAACCAGCACCCTATCCCAAAACCTTCGCCTACAGGGGGAAAAGGTGGCAGCATTAATTTCTGTGTTTCATCTGCTGTTGGAGCTCAGCTGGGGCTGTTTCTTGTGCTTGGTTTGGAAGAGGGCAGGTGGAGCCCAGCTCCGGTGCTGGAGCCATTCTGCACTAGCGCATGGAGCTGCGCTTGGATTCCCACGCTGGACTTGCGTTGCCTGGGCTGGCACCGGGAATCGGTGTCTCTGCAGTACCATGTGGGAGGTCTGGATTTGATTCCCAGTGCTGTTTTCTCATTCCCCCAAGCTGGCAGAGGATGGGAATGCTGTACAGACAGCACTGCTTGTCTCTGCAATGGGATCCATCCCCTGCTCCCATCTTTTGATCCTTAAGATGCACAAAAGCTGCCTGCGAGATTGTCCAGACTGAGGGATGGCCCCTAGAGGTTGAATCTTCTCGGCCTTTAGGGAGGCCACAGCTCTACTCTGCCTGTACTCTTCAGCATGGCTTGGTGGGCAGTGGGGAAAGAGACTTATCTTGCAGCTGGAGAATATGCAGAGGTTTTTAAAAATTTTTTTCTTTTCTTTGTATAAGCTGCAATTTATCACAAAGATATGGATGAGTTAATAGGAGAGATCGACTAGATGATCTTTTTGAGAGAGATGGCTACGTGTACTGCGATTGCCTAATCTACAATGGGATGCTGGTAGTATCTGCTCTGCCTGACATTAGGGCTCTAGGACTGCCTGACTCTTTTGCAATTCTGTGATTAGCCTTCTTTGGGATATATTTATACTTGACAGAAAAGCAGGGAGTGGTTGGGAGAAACATGGCTGATAAGTTATCTGCTATTACCCTGATCTGTCCTCCACCCACCCGTCCACGAAGAATTCTTTAAACCACAGTGAATCAACTTACTCATTTCGTTGCTTCGCCGCAGTCAGACGGACTAGCTGCTGCCCTGGGTGCCTCCTTGCATAAGATGAAATGGCAGTTTGAAGATTGCAGCACTGAAATATGTGGAAGGGGAACCAGAGGAAAATAAGATATCTAAAGCTAAACATGGCCTTCCTGCTACCATTGCCTTGTCCGTTCTTCTGAGCCTTGTGTTTCTGCTTCAGCTACGTGCGTCATAACAGGAACTAAAAAGTTCATTTCTCCAGCCGCGAAGCGGGCTCCACCATCCCTCTGACTTACCCATCTTGCTTGTCTGTTCATCTGAAGACAGGAGAAGATTTTCCTGGCAGGTATGGACCGGCGCTTGCTCTGGCAAAATTAGCGGCATGGTGCTAACCAGGGAACCAGGAGACTGACCCAGCTGGGTTAAATGTCAAAACTACTTTTCATGTTGGGGAAAAAATTATCCAAATGAACCCACCCTTTGTAGTTCAAGAGCTCGTGGCTACCTTAAGCTGCAAACCACCATCTCCCGGCTAGAATTATGCATCGGCATGTGAACTGGTGTGTGTAAAAGTCGACCAAGTGCACGGTGGTGATCTTTGCAAACTAGGCAGCGTACCTTTATGCACCTGAGGTCAACTGCAGAGCAAAAAAACCTCTCTATGCGCTCAGAAACAAATGCATGGCACTAGGCAGTGTGCAAACTGTGCTGTGATCAAGTCAAGTCAAACCATGGCTAATTTGGACCTCTCGAGGCAAGGCTGCTTTTTGTTTAGTGTTTTCTTAGAAGCAGGAGAGAGCGCTGGCTCTGGGCAGGAGGAGGGACTGGCTTCTCTTTCTTTAATTTTTACACACACACTGAATATGCTTAACATGAGGGGAATAAAAATACTGCTTTTTCTGTACTCAGGGCCACTAAAAAGGGGGAGAGGGAAAGGGTATGTGTTCTGAGACTCACTGTCAGCTGACAGTTCCTAATACAGAGGGTATTATTTGCAGACCGTAAAGTGTGCTGGGTGGCTCTCTTCCCTTTCTAACACAAGCAATCAAAGACCATGTTTCAGAGCCACCGATATAGATGGATTGATTAAGCATCTGGGGAAAAAGAGAAATTGCGAATGAGAGTGTGGTTACTGGCTCAAAGTGAGAGATCCTAAGCTGAGACATCTGCAACATTCACTCCCTATACCTCTAACCCCGTCTACAAGGAAGGTTCAAAACTGAAGAGTCACTGAAAGTGGCTCAGGTAAAATGTTTGTTTGCCAGCTCTGAATACTGAAGGTGTTTCTGTATTCCCAGAGCACATACAGTGAGAGTCATTAATATTGGTGTGCATGGCTGTGCTGAAACATTTATAGGGAAGAAACACTTTTAGCAGAAAAATGGGAATTTGGTCTTCATGGTCTTCATGGCCTGTTTGGTGGCTTGTCTCGGCTGATTGCTCATCCATCAAAACAGGTGTGGGGCCACCAGTTTATCTGACCTGAATAGTCCATGGGACATTATTCTGTCACTCCCACTCCCCCAACTGGAGCTCATGTCCAGTGAATTCTTCATGTGACAAACTCATAAGTTACTTCTCAAGGTAGCACCCAGCCTACACTACTGTGCCTGTGTGTAGCTATCTAGTTGTGAAATGGGAACGGTTCTTGCTTACTACACTCCTAGTCTGGATTTGAACCACCTATCAAAAAAGAATCACTCTAGCTACCACCATCTACTGGACCTGCTGTCCAGCCCATGTGTGAGCTCCGTATGCAATCCTCATTTGTTCAAAATGGTGAAATGGTGTGCCTAACACCTATTTACAGATGTAGTTAAGCCCTGCTTAGATAACTGCATTCTGTTTGGGGGTTGCACTTCTAAGAGAGGGAAGAATTGGGGAGAGTGTGGGGGAGTGAACAAAGACAATGATCACAGATCAGAGAAAACAAGACCTGTAAAGAAAGGTTGGGAGAGCCAGGCAAGCTCAGTCTGGAGAAAAGACAACTGTGGGTGGATACCTAACTGCCTGCAAATACATAAAAGACCATTACAGAAAGAGGACAGGGGCCAATTATTCTCATTAGTCACCAAGGACAGATCAGGAAATAAATGAGTTTAAGATGAAGCAGAGAGAATACAGATTAAATATCAAATTAAATGTTTACTGCAATAATGGTTTAGTGACAGTAGTAGATGCTGATAAACGTGGCAGAATGGCTGTGACTGAAGATATTTAAAGCTAGATGTAGGTGCTGAACTATCAGGATTTTGTGTCTAATCAAGTCTGTCTCCAGTGAACAACAGATCATGATATTTGCGTGCCTAACCAAAACAACTTTGGAAAAAAGATAATGAGGTCAATCTGTCCTGTGTGCAGGAGGGAGGGACTGGCTGCCCCATTGGAGGAAACCCTCCCCCCTGAGTGGGTTTGGCCCTGTGCTCCAAATCTCATATGGTACCTGTAGAAGTCAACATGATGGTGTTGACTGGTGGCACAGCTTGAGCATATTGGGAGCTCCCCAAAGATGTCTAGTTTTCAAAACCTCTGGTATGTTGTGACAGCGCATCCTGTCCCGGGGGATGGCTAGAGCTTCAGTATAGAAATCTGTGCAGAAGACACTTACAAACCTGTCCCATGTGAATGATGCTTTAGCATTTGCAGGTGCAGTTCTTGAATCCTGGGATAAGTTGGGCTGTTCCAGATTGAAACCATGTCCCTTTCATTAAGAAGCTTCCCCTCTCTGTGGCCATCGCTTTCAAGGTTTTACACTATCACAGCATCTGAATAGCTAGTGTGCCAAAACCTGATACTGCAAGGGGAGGTGACGTCTATCATCACATACTGAACGATGTGAAAATACACGCCTTGCTATTTTGTTTTGTCATTCTTTTGTCTTACAAGATGAGCTACAGTTTAAAGGTGCTTTCTGTTTACTCACCTTTGCTGCTGCCAGAAGGTAAAATGGGATGTGGGGAGCCACGAGCATTGTGGTTTCTAAGAATCATCGCTTCCCTAACCAGCCTTCACAGTCGCACCTCTCTGTGCTCCGAGTTGGAGGAGCTTCCTGTGCATGGTTGGGGTTTGGATAGGCGGCTCTGTTAGTGGGTGCAGAGGGGGGTCTCCCTACTTTGAGTCAGTAGAGCTTCCGCTGCCAGTAGCTGAGAGGGCTGAAAGTGCCATTTTGAGACTGTGACTTTGGCCAGCATTGGGAATCTGCTGTGTGGCCTGAAGCCTATGCCAATTTATATCCTGTGCATCAGCAGAAGCGGGGACTGTGGTACAACCTTGCTGGTGGGTTACGCTATTTTTTAGCAGAGCAACAAGCGTGTAATCCTGACCTCTGGTGTTTTTTTTGTAAGAATCAGGAGTTTTCTATACAGGTGCCCAGGACAAACTCAAACTCAAATAGAGGAAATTACATTATAAGCTCTCATTTTTGTTATACTTGGATTTAACATTTTTATTTCACCTCTTCTCCTAATCTCTTAGTTAGGGTTGCCGTGCACTGTTGAGGAGCTAATATGCTCAACTCTTTCACATGGATGTAGTTTCTTGCATATATGACCTCTGAAGAATTTGGAGCATTTTGCAAAAGGAAACAAATGTAAAACTTATGAAGTTCACTATTTCAAAACAGACTAGAAGGTGAGGTGGTTACTATGAGCCAGCTGAGACAGATAAGATTTGGTGTCATGAACCCGCTGATAATTTACTAGCACAAATGCCATGTCCTACATCACAGCTGATTGCCTAATGAACAGAAAATTGTTTTCAGGTGATAGGCATCATAGCCTAATCATAGCTGAAGATCGTGGCGGCCGTGCATTGCCTCTGGCTGTGGGCCATGAACAGGACATTAGGCGGTGGATATGGGTAGGTGAGAAGTTGTAGTCCGCCATAAGAAGGGACTGTGATTTCCCTCTGTCACATGGGACTCCTGCTACTCCAGCATCCCCAGCTGGGAATGAGGTCCTGGAGATACACAGTGGCATTTGGAACGTGAAAGGTGAAGGCCCTAAATGAATACTGCCTGGAAATGAATTGCAGAAGATCTGCTAGGAGCCTAAAGCTGGCTCTGATTCCAAGGGCAATCCTAAATCTTCACAGCATCTGGGGGCAGGTGGTTTTGAAGCCTGTGCAGTGAGAAGAACGGCTCCGGTGCTGCATGGAAAGGTGTAGGGATGCTGCCAGCCACTCCAGGAGAAGGATAGAGAAAGGGTCGCTGCTGTGAGTCTCTTTGTGCCAGGTAAAGCAGGATGTTAATTAATTGCACACGACTGGATTGCTGAGGAATTTCTGTCACAGGACTCTGCTGAGAAATGCGTTTGAAGTGCATTGTGGCAGAGGAAATGCACAAAAATGCACTAACTCGCGGCAACTCGCACGTAGGCATAGCCTTGCGTGGAAAGCATGCGGGAGGGATCTGCATGTCCCTGCACCCCTCTCTCTCCTCGTCTATAATTCTCTGTTATTGCTGGCTGCTGTAGTCAGTGGCCTAAGCATCTCAGGGGAGATTCCCTCGTGTCAGACGTGTTTCAGCACAGGCAAGCTGAAACATCAGAGGCTGACAATCCCCAAGGGAGAGTCTAATGAAAGCGACAGAATGACATAATCTGCTCTCACAGTCTCTCCTCTTCAGCTCTCCATGTTTTTGGTGCAACTTGAAATTACCCTCTAATTTATTACTGAAAAGGTGAGTATTACATATAATTAAAATTGCAAAGATAGTGTCCTGAAACGTTGAAAGTCAAAGTATAAAAGCAGCTTGGACGTGATCTGAGGTACCGTGTATTTGAGTATTCTGGGAGGAAGCTTTTAAGACTCCATCTGGAAGTAACAAAGTGGTAAATGCCACAAAAGCATAAACGGACCCTCAGAAAAGACATTGCAATCATTTCATTACATGATGGGGGGCCTGTTCGCTAAACAGGAGGAGATAAAAACCAAGTCACTTAGAAAAATGGGATAGCTGTGAGACGGCTGCCTTGAAAGATATAGTGGCTCTTACAGAAAGCTCTCTTTGAATCCCTGGTTTGAAAGTTTGCAAACTTTCAAACCAGGGATTCAGAAAGAGCTGCAAGGATCATGCTTTATGTACTTTTAATTTGCACCATTTCAATGGGGGGTAAAAGGGCTAAAAGGCTTTCTGAACTTGAGGGCTCAGAGAACTTTGCAGGAGCGGAGCACCTGTGCCTCGGCGCTCACTGAAGCAGAAGCTGGATGCCCACAGCAGGTATCTTACATGAGCAACCCTTTCTGTGCAATAGTATTTTTTACTGGAGGGAGGATAACTTTCAGAAACCAGGAGATGCACAATAGGAGATGAGAGTTGGTTAATGACATACCTCACCTTAATACTTTTAGACTTTTTTTTTTTGTTAGGGCATTGAGGTGAAATCATGTTCCTCGTTCACAGCTTGTCGGAGAGACCCCTGACTTCAGCTTTTGAAGTTAGAGATGATGATTAAGGTTTTTGACAGGGGAGGATTGTAATGGAGCAAATGTGGCAGGCAATGGGTTTACTGCCCCATAAAAAAAAAAAATACTAATTTCATAGATTTTGTTAGTTCTGCACTGAAATTAATTAGAGCATTTGATGTGTTTTCATGAAAAAGCAGAGAAAAGCCCAGAATAGCTAGCAGCCTGGTAAGCAGAAAAGTAACTGGATTTTGGGTGACGCATTCCTATTCTGCATAATTTGGAGTGGGGACACGTCTCTGAGGCTGTCCTAGCCAACGTGAGGGCCCAGACTACTGGGTCCTCTGCAGTAATGCTTTCTCAGTTGGAGCTTTTCCAGTTGGAGCTGTTCTACTTTATATAAATGCCTATTCATTGTGCTGGAGAGAGAGTGTTCTAACGACTGGGCTGTGGAGGTAGTTTGTTTCTTTGGCCCGATATAAAGTAATTAATTATATAAAGGGAAATGACTTCAGCATGAAAGAAATGGAGAAGCAGACTCCATAGCCCAGAGGCTGTGGAGTCTCCTCTGAGGTATGGGAGATACGGGAGCTAATTCTCCCTCCAAATTAGGCAGTGCAGGTTTGTTCTTGTTGTGCTTTGGATGCATTTGTATTTCCCAGTGACAACAAAATGTTTCACTTCGCATCCGGCTTCAGTACTGACTCCAGGTGGGAGAAAAAGTGACAGGAGGAGGTGAATTCCCAGGGAACAAAGATCTGATCCTCAAGCAAATGCTCTTAAACAAAGGATGAGGGATGAGAACTGCAGAGACTCTGTGACAGGAAACTAGAGTTATTGCTTCAATGAAAATTTTTATCATTTCCTATAATGTGCAGGTAGCTCTTTAAAGTTGTCTCCAGATCTTTAAAATCACTTGGGATTTTCATTCCTGCCGTTTGTATCCCTCGGTATATCCCCTCTCGTTGATCATTATTCATTTGCTTTTATAAGCTTGGTGAGATGTTTGACTTTTATATGGAAAGGGGAGTTTTTCCAGAAGCTAACACTAGCTGTGGGAGACTTGTTTCCAGAGGATCTCCAGGGAGTCAGTGGAGAAAGAGGGAGTCCTTCGAAGGGCAGTGTAGTGCAGAAGCCCAATGGATGTGCTTCAGCTTGCCCTCTGGAGAAGCTAATCCCTGTTGACTACAAAAGCAGCCTTCACAGGTGAGCTTCCTAAAGGCTTTTAAGTCTCTCTTTTGTTCTGTGTGTATGAATGTTAAGGACGTACAGGGTTAGGGGCTGGAAAAGATAAGGGTTGTATTAAATTATCCCTCTTTTACCACCCAGTTTGGAAATCAGTCGCGATCCAGGAAGAATCCAAAGTCTCCTAATCCCTGCCTCGTATTTTTCCACTGTAAGAAAACTGGCTACCTGATAGTCCATCTCTTTTTTTTTTTGAATGTGAAGGCCTGGAGATCCCTCAGTCTGGGTCTGATGTAAATGGTTCCCAAACGTGATTTGAATTTGCAAGAAACAGCAATGTCCATATAGTTCAGCCCAGCCACGATCTCTGGACTTCTCAAACCTTGATTTCAAGCCAGAGAGTGGCAAGTTGGCACATGAGGTCCTTTGACATGACCAGGTATCATAGGGCTGGTCCTTGGCACCCAACAGAGAACTGTCCCTCAGGATGCTGCAGGAAGGCTAAGGAGAAATGGCCAGGGCTGGCTTCTTCTATAACCACTGCGTCCCAGGAGGAGGCTGGTGTAAGAATGATGTTTAATTATACGTCTTTATACATCTTTGGCTGCATGCATTTAGAAGCATTGCCCATTTCCACCAAGGCAGATGTTTCATAAGAAAATATTGCTTGCATGATGAAGCATAAAAATTAAACAAAACAGAAAATTAGAGAGAAGGTTTGCCCTGGCAGTCTAACTATGTCCTTTTAAGTGCACGGGGTAATGCAGAAATCCGTGTATCTTCTCTGACATGACAGTCTTCTGTGATACTGTAGTTCAGCAACTGTGGCAGGACAAATTGTGATGTGTACCTACACAAGGGTTCAGCTGCAGCCCAGAGGCCGGATCCGCTGTCCCTTTGAAGTCAGGCAGAATGTTGGCATTGGCTGTGGTGAGGATTGGATTGACTTTGGATACCTGCTCTATGGTACGAGATGCAAGGGCTTGCAATATTTCTTTGAATCAGCTTCATTTCAAAGTATTATTTTTTATAAACTTGTTCATTTTTGTCATCTGAGGAACATCTTAAAGAGCTATTGAGGTACTGTCTAGGTTGCTATTTTGAGGCCTGTAATGAATGCTGCATAAATCCTTGATGTTAGCTGCATACAATGGGTGGTTTTGTTTGTTTTTTTTGGTCTTCGTATTTGATGATTTCCTTCTTTTTCAAGCATTAAATGATGTGATTTTAAGGATACCAACAGATTCATCAACATTTCTCTTGCTGTATAAGTTTTCAGGTGTTTTCTTGATTGCCTAATGTATTGCTTTTCCTGCAGTATAAACCAGCAATAAGTATAGAATCTAGTTGACATTCAGTTTTGGGATCAGATTAAGTTGTGTCGAGTTTCCTCCCCCAAATCCTCATGGACTATGCCTGGAGGAAAAAAATCAATGACTCTCTGGTAAGAGCTGCTTAAAATGGCTGTATTTGGCATAGCTGAAACTTCCATTTGAACAGAATTTGAGACTTAAAGCAACTTAATGGTGTTTTCTCATAATCTGAATGACTTTGAAAAAGTAATATAAAATGATAGTTTAAAAGTTGCAGGGCAAAACTTGATGGAAAATTATAGAACTGGATTTTACTGTCAGAGATTCAGAGGGAGAGAAAAAAGAAAGAGTTGAAGACCTAAATTCCCTTTAAAACTCCTAATTTCCTTTATTATAGAATCATAGAATTGTTTAGGTTAGAAAAGACCTTTAAGATCATCCAGTCCAAGTACTGACCCTACTCTGCCAGGTCTGCCACTAAACCATGTCTCTAAGCACCACATCTACACGACTTTTAAACACATCGAGGGATGGTGACTCAACCACCTCCCTGGGCAGCCTATGCCAATGTTTGATAACTCTTTCAATGAAAAATTGTTTCCTAATGTCCAGCCTAAACCTCCCCTGGCGCAACTTGAACCCGTTTCCTCTTGTCCTATCGCTAGTTACTTGGGAGAAGAGATCAGCTCCCATCTTGCTACAACCTCCTTTCAGGTAGTTGTAGAGAGCAATGAGGTCTCCCCTCAGCCTTCTCTTCTCCAGACTAAACAATCCTAATTCCCTCAGATGGTACTCATAAGACATGTTCTCCAGACCCCTCACCAGCTTTGTTGCCCTTCTCTGGACACGCTCCAGCACCTCAATGTCCCTCCTGTACTGTGGCGCCCAAAACTGAACACAGTACTCAAGCTGCAGCCTCACCAGCGCTGAGTACAGGGGCACGATCACTTCCCTACTCCTGCTGGCCACACTATTCTTGATACAGGCCAAGATGCCATTGGCCTTCTTGGCTACCTGGGCACACTGCTGGCTCATGTTCAGCCGGCTGTCCACCAGGACCCCCAGGGTATTGGATGTCTAAATATTCAGTAAACTTAAAGGAGATGGCAGAAAGACAGTGGTTGGTCCAATGCTCCTCCTGGATATGACAAACCTACATATTCTTTAGGTGAAGCATAGGGGTTTAGAGAAGTTCGTATGCAGAAGACTCAGCTTGAACCTTGGCTTTACTGAAATGCCACATTTATTACACCAGTTAAAGAAATACAGAACTTGGATAAAAGCATCTGGAGATAGTCTGTTCAATGAAAGATCAGCATAGCAATGTAAAGAGAAGGCAAATTTCCCTTGGAAGCAACAGGTTAAGCTGTGCCTGTTAATATAACTGGAAATGAAACATACATTCATACCAGTAAAGAGAAGAACATACTGGGTAACAACCATTCAACCTTGAGCAGCACTTGCAGTGCACTGAATGGATGGAGTTCCTTGGTGCAAAACTGGAGGGCTTGGAGAAGTTGTAATTGAGAATTGTCTCATTGCTTGCTGAAGCAAGATGGTAAGAGCCACGCTAAGGTTTTTGTTGGCCATAGTCAGCTCCCAGTTGGCTGAAGCCAGGCTGACCTTCTCCATCCTGGCTCAGCTGGTCTAGTACATGCTGATCAGCATTTGGCAGAAAGTGCCTATCCTTGGTCTGTGCCAGGAGATACGGTCAGGTGGTTTGGCTGGATCTCCTCTCCTCTAGATGTATGCATAGGTGTGGGCTTTCTTTTCAGGCTAAAGGCATCCCAAGATCTTGTAGACTAGTGTCCTGCAAGGAGGACCCATGGGCTTCAAGTAAGAGCAAAGTGTAGAGGTGGGAGAGGTGTATGTGTGCATCTGTGCCATCTTGCACTTTCTGAACATCCAAAGGATGGGTACTCTGCAGTTCTGTACTTTTATTCAGTCCATTTTGGTTTCCTTCTGCTCCAACTGATCCTGTTACTTTTAGTGAGGATCTCTGTGGTGGCGCTAACAGCTTTCATAAATCCAGCCAATTCACACACATCGAGGCTTTTCAAGTTACTTGAGTTGTGCTAAGCCTCTTCCCTCACTCCTTTCTGTTGGCGCATGAGACTGGAAAGTTAAGCAGAAGACTTTCTCTTGCTGCTGTTGAGGAGGAAGTGGGTTGACATGGGTCATGAGAATAGGTGGTGGCAGGAGGGCAGATTTATACACCTTTGGACTTTCACTGGCAGTAAATTGCATTCCGGTCCTGGGAAAGCCTGGACCATGAGGGACTGAGAGAGCTGACTCATAAATTTACCCGCACATATGCGTGAGGGAGGGTGGGAGGGAGTAGCTGGTGCTTTATTTTCCTCTGTTTTCTGGGGAGAGGGAAACTGGTGCTACAGCCTGCTCAGTGTGGGTAGAGGTGCCCCCCTTCATCTGGGGCCAGGAGCAGGCAGAGCAGCAAGGAACCCCAACCCACTTCATTTAGACACTGCTGACCTACAGCTGCCTTGTGGCTAGTGTAAGCAGGACCGGGCTGAGCACCGTTTCCCCACTGGAGCTGAACGACTGCAAAGGTGATGCATCAACACTGCCCAGGGCTAGCTCTCCATCCACCCCTGACCCTGCAGCACCCCACCTTCCCCTTGCTCCTTCATCTTCTTCCCCTCTTCCTCCAGGCTGGATGAGCCTAACTGGACTTCATGCCATCAGCCCCAGCTCAGGGTCAGGGCAGCCCTGCAGGTGCTGGGTGTGGCTGGGGGCCAAAGCCCAGTCTTGGTGCTTTTGAACTGGTTTGGGAGCTGCCGGAGGCTCTGGTGTCATGTAGGGGAGCTGGAGGTGGGGGGCAGAGGAAGAGTTTTGGAGGAGATTTCAGAGGGATAAGGTTTGGAGGAGGAGGAGGGGGAAAGGATTTTTTTCTTCTGCATCCTAAAAAAAAAAAAAAAAAAAAATCTTCTTTGCACCCAGGTCCTGCTTCTGTGACTGCCCGGTGCTCAGGAAGCATCTGGGGTGCTTTGCACCAATGTGACGTCTCACAGAAAGGCTTTGAAGAAGCCTCCCCCCACTCCCTTCCCACCTTTGGGATGAAGGAGGAGGGGAGCCTGCCTTTGACACCACCGTTTGGAGGAAGCTGGTGCGCAGGCTATTAGGAACACCCCATGCCCTCTTCGAGGGTGTGTACAGAGAAAGGCAGCGTACAGCAATGTACCCCAGCAGTGCTACATTTGGGCGATGCTTTATTGGCACCTGCCCAGTGCTCCCAGTTGTTCTCACAGGGCTTTGCACTGGTCTCCAGGGGCCAGTGCTTTTTCTGAGAGCAGCAGGGTCTGATGCAAAGCCGTCATGCAGCGGCACAACGTTGGTACGCCACTAAAGCCAAACTGCAGCATTTGAAAACCCTTTGGCAGTTTTCAGTGAGGGACTGATGTTGGGGACAGGTGTGTGAAAAATCCATATTGTCTTGCGAATTTAGTGATGTGCCTTGACTTTACTCTGATGACAAACCCTGTGCCTTTTGCTTTGTGAGAGTATTTCCATTGGAAATCAAAGAGATTTGAGATATATAGCTGGCTAAGCAGTCATACCTCAGAATAGGATTTGGGGATTAGCAGAGTGGATAATAAATTGAATAGTAGGAGTTAAAATCAGACTGCACTTGGAAAGAAAGCAGAGATGAGAGGTACACCCCTGGAAAGCAGTAATGCCAGCAATGACACTGGGGTTACACCGGTTAGCAAATGAGATATGGGCTCGCAATACAATGCGGCAGCAAAGAAGCTGATGTGATTTCTGGATTGCATAAACAGAACTATTGCGTCTTGGAGCAAGGAAATACTTTCTCCATGTTTCTAGTCATGTTTTCTTCATGTGCCTGGTCTGAGTGTACCTGGGCTATTGAGTTCATTTCTGGAGAACCCGGTGCCCCAAAGATGGCAGCAAATTAGAACAAATTCAGTGGAGCAACAAAAATGATTAAGATGCTGGAGGGATTGATCGGAGAGGGAAGATTAAAGTAACTAATTACATTTAGCTTGGCCAAATGACAATTAAAAGAGAGATGTGATGACTGCCTTAAAGTGTGCGCTTAAGAATGTAAACACCGAGGAGAGAGAGAGAGGAAGAGAAGGAGGGATTGTTTAGTGCTGTCGGAGTGGCTGTTGGTTAGATGCCCGGTCTGCACTGCCAGGGGAGTTGTGTAGGAGCCTAACCAGAACTGGAGGAGAAGTAGCTGTAACCAAACAATAGCAGCAAACCGAACAAAAGGAAGCGCTGAATAAGCAGCACAGTTCCCGCTGTGAAGCGTGGCAGAGGCGAAAGGACCATTCCCAGGGAAGCGATGGCAGTCTCTGAACTAAGTAGCCCCGGGAGCTTTGCTACAAGGAGTGTCCAAAATTCTCCAGGAGAGGAGGGAAAGGATGAGGTGTTCCCGCAGGAGTCCTCCCCCTCCGATTTGCAGGACCTGTAGATCGTTTCTCCTCCATCCTTTTGGCTGTGATTGTGTAGTGTTGCAACCAGGTTGGGGTGTAGTGTTTTTAAGAAGATAGTTTGCAGGCTGGAGGGGGAGCAAGCAAGGGTATAGGGGTAGACAACGATAGACACCAAGTCCTGTAAGAAATGCTAAGAGAGCCAGGCATGTTCAGTCTAGAGGAAAGATAACTGTGGGTGGAAACCTAACTGTCTGCAAATCTATAAAGGACAAGAGAGAACAGGGGCCAATTACTCTCTTTACTCACTAAGGGCAGATCTGTAAAAAACTGGGCCCTTAGCTGAAGCTGGGAAAAGTGGGATCAGTATGAAGGAGAAGCTGAAGTGTTGGGTGACCAGGCGGCTAGGAGAGGGTGGGGGAATTGCCATGAGTATAGATACTCAGGGATGACATTAGACAGTTATCAGGGGGCAACACAGACATCGGGAAACTGATCTTGTTTCAGCAAGATTTCATATGATTTCATAGTCTTTAAAAATCTGTTGAGCTTCTGAATGAGCCAGTGCTGTGGTGCTTTTTCCTTGCACGTTATTTGTTCAGGACGTGTTTGTTAATGTTTCTGTTTAATTATATTTTCTTCTTTGATTATGGATCTGTTTGACTGCTTCCTTTTGCAGTGGAGGGACTACAGATGAAATGCACACTTATAAAAAATGCAATGAGGCACTAGTTCCAGCAGGGTGTGGATTAGCTGGGTTTTTTTGCCCCTTCAGTGTGAATCTTTTTTTGAGGTATGAAATAGCTTAATTAGCTTTAAAAAAAAAAAAAGGGGGGGTGTCTCTGTGCAGTATTATATCTCCTCATTTTGACAGGCATGGGAAAATATCATGAAGCAAGAGCTCTTATCACAGTGTTTCTCATCCAGTTGTACTTAAAAAAATTCTGCACATTTTTTCATATAAAGTCCATTTTTAGATGCTAGGAGGATATTCCATACCTGGAAATGTTAATTTCCTGATCTGCTTTTAAGACTGAATGCATTTCCAAGTGAAATGAAGAGATGAGGATAAGAAACAGAGCCATGAGCCAGTGCAGTATCTCAGCTTGTGGCTCCAGTCTCTCTGGGTGAGTGGCTCTGAGCCTGATGTGAAGAGCATCCTAAATTTATTCTTTTGCAATACCTGTTTGGAGGGCTGTTCGTAAAATAAATGCTTCAGCTTAGCTCCTTTTGTGCCAGTGACTGTGTCCCAGTGACACAGCTAGTTCCTGGGCAATGTTAAGAGGGAGTTCAAAGGGTGACAGGAGCCCAGGATCAGAGAAACAAGTTCTTGCTGTAAACTCAGAAAAGCACCTTTTAAGGCAAAGGCTGAAGCACTGTATGCAAGTGGGGCTGTGCTGTAATACAGGGAAGACTCGTCTTATGGTAAAGACAGGAGGCAGGTCAGCAGGGTCCCATATCTGACTTTTCCATGCACTGCCTCTTATTCAGTTAATCAATAGCTGTGGTCAATAAATTTGTTTCCATTCCCTGTCCCAGCAGTTTGTTCCTGCAGTTCACTTGCCTGGCAAACCCACCTTCATTGCTGGTTGAGGACAGCATGTCAGGCTGTCAACTGGAGTGGCTGATATGCAGGCACATGTCTCCTTCTGCCTTGTCAGCCACAGGTGGTACCTTCTCATGAGCATGGCCAGCTAGGGTTGGACAAGTCTTAAAGAGTAGCAGGGTTTTTCAGAGCCCATGAGCAAGTCACTTGGCATACCTGTTCATCTGTGAGCTGGGATGATGGACACATGCACCATACACCTGTATTCGAAAGTCATACTTTCTTTTGTGTTTGTGAGGTGCCCTGAGACTTTTCTGCTGATGATACCATAGAAAAATACTTATTCTTGACTTTCAGAGCTCTACCCTTGGCATTCTTCACTAGTTTGGCACTTACTGAAAGAAATAAAGCAAAAGCATCGTACAGAGCAAAAAAGCACTTCACAAAGCATATTCTGATGAAGTCAGCTCCTTGAACAGCTGCGACAGGGACAGGGAAGCAGCCAGAAATACAGAAAGGGGAATATGATGGAAGATTTATGCTGGTGAATACCAGTCTATGATGAGTCCTGCAAGATCTATGCCTAGAGAAGATCTCAGTGCTGTTACCTGCGAAGCCCTCATCCCAGACTTCCAAGGCTCTGCAGCCAGTGTTAGGTTTGCAGATGTCCTGCATGATATGGGATTTTGGATACAGTGAAATCCCATGTCCTCTGTGAAACAAGTATGGGTCATGTTGTGTTTTCCTACACTTCTGTCATGACTGTCCACTTCGTATGTATTTATTTATCTATCTGTTTATTCATTTTTGGAAGGCAGCTGCACTGCCCTGGACCTGTAGAGTCTTTAGGAAGAACTGCACTCCTGTTGCTTGTGTATTGGATGATGGTGAGGAACTTAGTCTGGAGCTCTCTACAGCAGAGCAGAATATTTCTACCTTTGTTAGCTTTGGAAAATTTAAAATGTTACATTATACCTAAATAAATAAATACACCACACCTTCATTCTAGAGTTGGTTTGAAATGAGTTTGTTTGAACGGTACAAAATGTTTAAGAAGAAAGTCTGTTTCTTTCCCCAGAGTATCGCTGAGTGGCCACGTCTGCCTCCAAGTCAGAATGTAGTTGGAAACTGCAAAGGCTTTGCCCAAACATAATCCTTCTCCTTTGCAAAGCTCCAAGAAGTGGCTGTTTGGGAGCACAGACTCAGCTCAGATGCCGGCTTAGGGACACCAAAGCTGACACGGGCGGCAGCCGCTCTGAAGATTGTGTGGGTAGAGTCAGCAAAGCGGGAACCCGCACTGCATGTGCAAATGTACACATGTATACGCCCCAGCTAGCAGTTGGCTGCCTTGTTGGCCCTGCGCTATGCTGCAGTACCAGCTAATGAGGTTTGCTACCCCAAAGGGCTGCATACCTGCGGGTACCCAGCCAGCCCTGTTGTCCTCTTGTGTGCTGGCATTAGGAAACACATATACAGGACATTCTGACCTGCTTCGTGCTCGACAGACGGTAGAAGCTGATTGCTGGAGGCAGCCTTTGGTCTGCTCGCAGATTGGCTTCAGGGATTACATGCAGGGAAGTGTGGGCCATTAGAGCAGCAGCCTCGATGTTCCACAGTTCTATGTGACTTCATAGTGCTTCAGAAGCATGAACTGCGTCGTATGAGATCCTTGCAGCAGTTTGTTGTCATTTCTGAAGAAGACACTCAGCATATGCACCTTCCACTTGTCTCTAGCTCGCAGTGGGAGTAAAGGTACATAGCTGTGTCCTTCCTGTAGCCCATTTCTGCTGTTGTTAATGTCCATTGCCAACTTTTTTTTTCCTGCACAATGCTGCAGGTTGGAAAGGCTGATGGCACCCCAGGTGAGTCACTACATGTTGATGTATTTACTTTACCTGTTGCTCTGTAGAAGCCGGAGATCCAGACACCGAGGTTTTAACGGCTCCCTGCCAATCAGATTAAATATTTAGCAGCAATAGGTTCTGGGCATCACATTTCTGACAGTGTATTTCATGCATCATTTGCTGTAAACGTTGGGAGATTTTTAGCTACCGCTTGCAAAGCATCTCCCTCTCCACTCTCTCTCCCATCCTTATCTCCTCTTTTCACCATCCCTCTCACTTTTCACTTTTGTTCTTGTCCTCACTTTCTCTGCCCTGCCATTTCCTTCCCCGTAGCTTTTCCCCTCTTTCTCTGATCGTTGTTCACTGGTGCGTGGTTGTGTACGTTGCACCTGGAGTGGATGTTAGCCTGTGATGGAGGAATGGAGGCACTGACTGCACCTAACTGAGCATTCCTACCTCCTTGGAAAAGCATGCAGTAGAGGAGGGTGCAGGCTGATGGCCTCCTTGGGGCATAGGAGCCCCTTGACTCAGGGAAGCACCCTGAGGACAAGGAAAGGGAAAGCACCTCTATCATCCCTCTTCGTGATGCAGCTCAACTGTCTGCAAGGACTATCTATCTTGCTCTTGGCACATGTGACGGCTGCGCTGGGACTGTTACTATGGGGTAGCCTTTTCCCTTTTAGTCCCTTTCTGGCTGAAACCTTTTTAGGAGAAGAGTGCATGGGCTCAGTCATCCAATTGGAAGCATGGTCACTTATGGGGTCCCCTTGTCCCACCAGTTGTGGGCTTGCAGTAGAATTCTGTGTTGGCTGTGCCCACACAACTGGCTGATACCCCCAGTGCTGGGATGAGGCTCATCAAAAGCAAAAATGCAATGAACATGGAGGAAAAAAAAAAAAAAGGTGTGTCTCTAGGCAAGGTTTCAATGTGTGTTGGTATTTTCTGTACTGGCAGAGGGTTGTCTCCTGGGACACAGCAAGCTGTGCAGAAGGGGCAAGGACCTTCCTCCACTTCCTTCAGTGAGCTGGACAACAGCAGGTTTCACTTGTATGAAGTACACTTGTCTGCTAATCATCTGAGTTTTCAGGCATGATGTCTAAGGAGATGGCCCTTTAGAGGGGCTGTGGGAAACAAGAATGATCACTGACACCACTGGTGATTCTGGGCTGATACTGGGTTGGGGAGGGTAAAGTCTCCTAGGCTAGTGAGCTCCGTAGGCAGGCTGGTGCACTGCATGTTTTATGCTGCAGAGCCTCCTCTAGAGCTTGCTTTTCTCCTTTCACCCATTGCTTGCAATGATTTGATGCTGTTCATTACAAGCTGTGGTCAGATTGTTTGACTCCTCATTACCCTGCTCCCTTGACTGTTTGGTATGCGCATCTTTTCCTCTGCTCTTGCTCCAAGCATGCTGCCTGCCTGAACATGTCGTTGCAGTCCCAGAGGAAGCTCATGGTTCTCACTGCCTCCATGTTCACCCTGTGTGATTGCTGCTCCGCATTCCTGTTGTCTTGCATCTCGTACTCAGCCCCAGCTGCTCCAGCGGTCCTGTACTACCGGTCCAGGAGATGTTGATTAGTGCCAGGGCCAGGTTTTTCAAGTGGGTTTCTCTCCATTCTGTGACAAGTCCGAAGCCGTCTGGTGAAACATCATCCTCTTCATTTCACATTTCTGTTGGCATGGGACGTATCCTCTGTTCACACCACCACTGCTGTTGCACTAGTGTTGGCTTGAGGATGTGGGGAAGATGGAACTGTCTCCTCATGGCAGGTGCCAAAGGGATGGCTGTGGGGGTGCATTGCTTTGAAAGCTGGGATGTGCGTGCCTGTGCATGAGATTATTTTTTCTTATGAGAGAAGTGAGGGCCCTTTAGGTGGAGGGGAAAGTTGGGTCACATTGGTTAGAGAAGATGGCTCTTTTTTTGCTTGGCAGCAATAGGCACTGAAGCTTTTTTTGGCTGGGAGTCTGCTGGGATGGGGTATGTCAGGCCAGATGGTTTGAAGCAGGTACTGGGACATTTGGGAAGCTGCTTCAGCAGAGATAAGGAGCGAAAGACACCTGTAAATTCTGTAAAGCATAATAACTAGTGATGGGCAAACCAGCCTGCTTAATTTCTTATTTTATTTCTCTTTCTCTTCCCTGCCCACACCGCCCCCCCCATTCTCATTGCTCTGGGCCTCTCTAGTCCATTCCCCTGCATCTGGTGACTTATTTCCCTACAGATGTCATCTTGGCAGTAACTCACGCCTGAGCACCTCCCTTGGGGAATTTGTGCACTGCCTGAGTGCTTTTTCTTTTCCTAGTGTCAGGGCACTTGATTTTTTTTTTTTTTTTGTGTGTATGTATACTTTTAGGCAATTGCTCTTTATAAATCAATTAAAATTTTAGCAGTGGGGGAAGCTGTGAGGCAGATGGATCTGGAGAGGACGGTCCCTTAACCACATGCCAGGCCAGCCTAGGTAAATGAATCAGCCGGAGGGGCTACACAGCTTGCCCACCAACTCACCTCAGCTCCAGGGCCAGGAGCTCAGCTGTGGTCTGATATGTCCTCTGATCTCTTTAATTAGGAAAGGAGGAGTGATAAATGGGTATTGCTTTTAGACTTGCTGAAGTATCCCTGGCCTCTGGATAGGGCGGTGACAGGGCTGTGGTAGGAATATGGTCAGGGAGGTGGTGTAGGGTCCCTGAAGCTTTGCAGGCTCAGAAGATAAAGTACAAATAAGAGGAAGAGGATCCCAGAGCAACACGGGGGCAATGTAGTCAGGTGATAATGCATACATGGCTTGCTTGTTCCAGCTTTTCCCTCTCTCTCCTGAGACAAATATCACGGGGAGCATGGCAAGAGGATGCTCTCTGGATGTGTGCTGTGTTTATAGATCATGAGCCCCCTCCCGTGGCATCCAGTGCCTCATAAAGGCATCAACACCTGTGCAAAGCGGGTTTAAAATGCTGTCACATCAGATCAGAGGGGTCTTTGCACTCCTCTGGCACAGGGGTAGTGGAAACACATCGTGCAAAGGCCTCCAGGAACTTTACTGTACTTGGACATCTTCATGTATATAACAATCGACGCAGCTGCATGCAAAAATGCCTCCTGGCTTGGAAACAAGGTCCTGTCACAGTGTCATCCTGAGACGACACCAAAGCAGTAGCTGTGTCAGAGAGGCTTTGCAGGAAGCCAGCATGGCATCTAAGGGCTGATTTATTTTTCAGTTGAAACTGGTGACCGCATGGGGCTGCGGTTCAGCCCTGTGGCCTGGACCTGTCCTGGACAAGTCTCAAAGCTGCGATGAGAAGGAGCAACAAGGAAACCCCAAAGTGAGCGTAGCCCCAGGAAGCTCCAGGGGGATGAGTGGTGTGCTTGAGGCAAAGTTTGGAGGGGCAGTTCATATAGGCAACGTGGTTTGCTTTCTCTACTTCATTTTAGGGGCCGGGTGATATTTGCAGCATATAATCTTCGGCTGTTCAGGATGTCAATATTGGTACTGTCATATACAAACAAGGGTGAGACCTAGCTAAGGACTGCAGCCTGTCGCTAACTGAATGCTTTAACTAGATGGTTATATGGCGCTATAACCTCAGGAGTGTACAAAAGCCCTTTACAAAACAGGACTGGCATCTCAGTGCTACTCTAGTGCTTCAGGACGGGCAGTGTGAAAACAGCCTTGAAACCAAATCCATTAAACCCCCATCTCCTGGCTGAGGGGCACCTCTGCCTCCACCCCAGAAACAACTCCCAGAAGTGAGAGCAGCTGTTCTGTGACAGGGGCTGACCCCTGGTGTGGCAGCAAGGTTTGAGTTTCTATCTCGGAAAGTGGTTTCCTACAAGGACCAGCCTGGATGTAAAAGGAATGCAACTTGAATATTGTCTCCACCTTTTTTTTTTTCTTTTTTTCTTTTTTTCTTTTTTCCTTTCTTGTTTTCTTTTTTTTTTTTTGGTGTTCCTCCCCTGTTCGCCCCCCGGCTGTTTTTGAGTTGTCCTATTTTGAGAAATATGGGGATTTAGTGCCTTTAGGAACTGGTGGCATTTCAGGTCTGGTAGGAAAGGGGTAACTGGCCATGCTGCAAAGAGCTTCTTCTCCCACCTGATCTCCTTGTTCAGAGAAACACAGCCTTGTCTGCTGGTCCAAGATGAGATGGAGTGTATATATATACACTAATTTTATAGGTATAAATAAACAGCAATAATGAATACATACGTATTTATATGCAAATTAATATATACATATATAGTGTGTGTATATATATTGAAAAAATACATACATATACCCTCTTTTTACTTTATACTTGATTCTGGAGTGGGGACATACTGGTTTTTCAACATTGCACTATGGCAGTGTAACCCCGGAAGTGATGGGAACTGGAAGAAGAATTTGGGTTGAGGTAGACTACAACGTCTTTTCTCTTGACTCCAGGACAACTCCAGTCTTTACTGACTGTCTCTGGTGAACAAAAAAAATCCCCCAAAGCAGAGCAGTTGCTCTGTGTGAACTCGTCAATGACAACAGATACCCGGTGGCTGCCAGCACCCCTCAAAACCCCTTGTGTTTCTCCACAGGTCTCAGTCAGGTGCTCAGCAGGCAGAGCACAGCATAATTTGTGAAGTCTGACAGAATCATAAAGCAACAGGCTGCAAGGAGGTTTTCCAGGCAGGGGGACGTTCAGAGGTGAAACTTAGTTTTAGTCTGAGCTTAATGGCAAAATTCCCTCCCTCTCCCTGCAAATATCGGAAAACCACAAGTTCAGAGGAACCGATAAAAGGCAACTGCGGTTAAACTGTGAAAGCTATTAGTTTGCTCCCTTGGCTCCCAGGGCTTGTAGGGTTTGCAGTGGGGCACTTTTGCTAATGGCCTGGCCCAAGGACCTGGGCCCTCAGAATCACATCTGAGGATGACTTCTCTATGAATCACAGATTTTTGGCACCTCTGACACTGTAGTCCTAGACAGGACTCTGAGGGTCTCCAGGCCTCCTCGTGTAAGATCAGGATTTTTTTATTTTGGAAGGTAACCACAGCTCCCAGGCCTTTCTGGCCATGCTATAGAAACCTGGTGACTCTGGTCTTGCAACCTTCCCCAGACCTATTTAAACCCAGCATCTGAGGGTCTCCACTGCTGATACCCACGGCAAGGAGATACCGTATTTTGAGTTTCTGCAAGTGAATTAAGATGAAGCTGGACTTTATATTTCCACTGTCCAAGAGCTGCTGGAACCAGACTCCTTGGATCCATGGCAGACCCAGAGGGCAGATCTCTTGATGAAATAGGAGACTTCCAGGTCTGGATTAAAATTACCAGATGCTCAGAAGAGCTGCACCTCCAGCCCAGACCCTGGAGGCTGGCTGCCCGCTGCAGCTCTGCCTTGCTCTCCAAAGCTCTGCATTGCTCCTGCTCTTCCTTGCCAGCACGGAAACTGCTCTGGAATAGGTGAAAATGTGTTGCAAGTTGAGATATTTTCATAAGAATAGGCTTAACAAACCGGCATTTGCTGAGAACATGTTGTTTCATCAGAAACTACTGATCAGCAGTATTTTGCAGTTTGAGTCAATGTGGCAAAGTCGATATTGAATATCAGGGATTTTGCTTGGAAACCGACAACTATTTATGGTGTTACAGCAATTCCTTTCTCTCTGCTCCTAGCTAAACTGGGATTTATTGTCCTGAAGATCTTGGACATACAGGTTTTAATACACTCTCTTGGGATCCTGTGAGTAATGTTGGGTATGATCTCACAAGAAGACATTGCTGCCTTCGGGGAAGTGCAATGGAAAGCAATAATAATAATCTCAGCTCCTGTAGCCTCTATCGCTTGAGAGCCAAAAGTACTTTAAATACCATAAATAATTAAACCTTCTAACTCTATGAAGCAGAGAAGATGCATCTCCATCTTTCTGATGAGGATAATAAGGTGAAGGGCAAGGAAGAAAACAATGGTGTTTACACTTTCAAAAAATGCTTATTGATTTTAGATGGTGGTATAAGGGATTAGAGCAAGACTTCACTTGTTGCTGTTCGCTCCCTCCATGCTTTCGAGATTTAAAACCAGATACCTAACAGTGTGAATACAAGTGAGCTAAGAGGTACCAAGGATTGACCAAAAATGTAACAGTGCTTAAAGTAAGGAATGGAATGAATGTGGAAGCCATGGAGGACAAAAATGGATTAGAGATAAGTGATGGATGGAGAAAGCTGAGAAGAGTGGTAGATTAGGGCATATATTGTACTTGAAGTAAGTTCATGGCAAATATTGAAATTCTGGATTTTCTTTTACTCTTTTACACCTCTTATGCTGTTTTGAAAGTGTGAACTGACCTTAAAGCATAAGTAACTCACGGCTACACTTTGTCCATAGTATTGATTTTTATTTACTGGTAAGGTATCCTTTATTGTGATAATTGTCTGGTTTTGGTGGTGGTTCTTTCTTACTCCTGCTACTAATGCTTTTTTCCCCTGACACAAATGTAAGCTATAGTGACTGTTGTGTAAATGAGATGTAGCCTAAGGGGGCTCAGCTGCATCCTGAGGAAGCCAGGGATGGATCTGGGCCGGGAGGAAGCATGGGCTTGTACGTCCTTGTATGCATTGGCCGGCACATGGAGGAATGAACAGCTAGGTGAGCTACCAGGAAAGGTGGGTGAAGCAGCCAGCATGAATGAATTTGAGAGGCTGGAGAAAACAGAGAGCAGGGGAAAAAATGCATGGAAATGGTATTCAGCTGAGCCAAATCTAATCTGTTTGCTTGCTCTGGATTTGGCCTCCCCATCCCTGTCCCTGAAGCATCAACAGCCAGCGACTAGCTGTGGTCCAGATGTGGCTTTGCCTGTGTATGTTTCCGTCATTGGAACTCTATAAATATGATCGAGTGCTGAGCGGATGGAGAGGTCAGCGGCTGCTGGGCTGGGTCCCTCCAGCTGGGAAAGCTTTCTGGACGCTTTTGATTGAAGGTCTTGGTAAGACGAATTGGCCCTGACCTGTCATACAATCGCAGGCACAGCATGGTCTGGTGCACAGCACTAATGTACTGTGAAAGCATATTGTATCCAGCGGCTTGATGGCTGGTGCCTTACTGGTCGTTGAACTCAGGGAGAGAAAGATAAGGAGAGGGGAGAGTGTTGGATGGGGAAACTAAAGAGGGAAAGGAGAAGAAAAATGAGACCACCAAAATAATTTCCTGATTTGCAGTTGTCAATTCCCCCTTCATCCTGGCTCTAGTATTTATTGTAAGGATCAAGTTTTTCTAAAGGGATGAGTGTTTTTTGGGATGCTTCTGGGTTGGGAGTGTATGACTCCAAACATCTTGAATGGCACTCTTTTTGGTGTCACACATTGGAGTTCCCTTGTTACTTCTAGGTAGATTTAGTTTTGTTTTTCTATAAGTAGTGATAACAGGAACGTAACAGTCCTTTACTGAGGATCAGAGTGAGGAAAAGAGAAGGGACAAGGGACAGGCAATCATAAGGAAGGAGACTCACAACAGGGTTTTCTGGGCACTCATCCATCCTTTTTAGTGGCTGACCAGAGCCAGTTTTTAACCCCTCTTTGCTCTGATGTCTGTGGTGTGTCTTTTTGCCCGTGCTAAAAGCACCTCTTGGTCACTGTCACTTCCAGATTAATTCCCTTTCCCATTTCATGAGAAAGGCTGGTGTTCTCACGGAGTCCCTTGGTGACTAAACCTCATTTTCCGAAATGCTGCATACCAGTGGAAATCAAGAGGTCTTGAGGCTCCTGAGGGATGCTGGCAGTTTGCAAACCACGGCCCATCAGTGTCTGTAGCCCTGGGGCTTTGCTCTGGACCGGCTCACAGGATGCATCTCCCTCCTTCCACCCTGCTGCCCCTACTTAGCAGTTCCTTTGCCCCTCTCACATCTTGGTGTTTCGGGCATTGGGTCTTCTACTCTGCCATTTCTGCTGTCTGTAACACCTTTATGAGGGCTTGATCAGGTCTGGTGAGCTCTGGCACTGTGCTTATGGCTGTCCAAGATTTGCTATAACGGTGCCACAATGAGCAGAGGCAGTGCAGTGATTTTCTCCTAGCTTGCCCTTGCTGCATGGGCTGCAAGACTGAAATGTGCACCCATGAAGATCTTTCCTAAGGGATGGGCAGGTTTATGTTTTAAAGCTTTGTCCCGTGTCACACATTATATCTGAGGAGACTGGCAGCAAAATGGGTGGCTGTATCCAAAGTGCAGTTGTAGTTTAAGGCTGTCTCCCTTTGGTTCAGATGCCCTTTTTGGGATTCTGTGTATTGTAGAAGAAGGAATCACTCAATTTCTGCCTAAAAAAGAAAAAAATCGTATTTTCTTTCCCACTTATGGTATGCTTTAAGAAATCTTTGTGATTTGGCTTTTACAGTGTTTACATCTGGCATCCAAAGAAGTTAAGGCTGTCTCTTGATGTGAGACTTTGAGTAACCCATGGGATTTCAGCACCGGCGTGGTGTTTGGCAGCTGCCTTCAGGAGACAGTGCAGTCTCTGTCTGCCTGCTCTGTGTTTTCCCTTTAAGGAAATGATGCAGGGAACGAACAGGTACCGACTGAGGTGCATGAGAGAGTCTGGGGAACGGGAAAGTCCTTCCACCCTTGGAAGTAAAAATTCTCATCAGTTTTTAAATTTTGAAATTCAATATAACAATTTGCCAATGCTCAAAGTGCAGTTGATTAAGGTTGAATAGAAAACCTCAAATTAATACAGCAAATAATGAGAAATGCAGAGGATGTGCTTCTCCAAACCATCCAACTGAAGTTAAATGTGTGTTTCTCATGGATATTAGTGGATGGGAGGTATTTAAATCCCTGGTCTTTAAAGTCCTCATGTTATTAATGTACTGGTGATTCCTGCTTGGAAATGAAACCTGGAAGTGGAAAATTAAGGAAGGAAGGAAGGAAGGAATTGCAGCATAGATTACCAAATTGTTCCAGTTTGATTTAATTGGCAAAACCAGTGTTGCTGTGGTGCAGCGTTTTACTGCCTGTTAAACTTAGTCTTGCACTTCAGGAGGCAAAGCTGCTTTCAACTACACTGAAATCGCTTTGGAGGGGCTGCGTACACACAGTGACACATCCCTTGCTTTGGATGATCTCCCTCTGAGCCTGGATCTGGTTCTGAGATGGGGCAGATGACAGTCGGAAGTGGGAAACGGTGCACGTCTCGTAAGCTTTAAAACCCTTGTTTCAAATGGAGCATGCACAGAGTGACAGCTGTGGCAACTGAACCCTCCAGGTGGTGAGGATATTTCAGTCTCTGGCAGGGAGACTCATCCACCTAAACTTGTCCAAGTGGGGTGCTGGGGGTGTGTGTGTGAGATCCTGGCAGGGGGACGGTGGCTCCAGCCTGGCTCCACAAGCCAGGCTCACAGAGAGCGATGGCCATGCCAAGCCTCTATGCCCTGGCATTTAGAAGTTGGCACTGGGCAATGCCAGACTGACCTGCTGTCTCGCTTAATGGCTTTTGTGTGTGTGACACTGACTCCTGCCGCTCTGCACGTGTGTGCCAGCCTGGGTAAGCAGGTCAGACTCGCTCCTGCTCTCCCTCGCCCAGCCGTTACCTTCACCCTCCCTCGCTCATCCTGCCGAGGACTGGAGGGGACTCAACTTACCAGGAAGGATGAACACAGCCGAGCTGCTGCTGCAGCAGAGGAAAGTCCCACGGGGTGATCAGATAACCATCTACAAGCGTTTTCAGTGTGGAAACGGTGAGTCGAGAGGGAGAAATTGTTTAGGCTGAATGAAGGAGATATTATTAAAGTAACAGGATAGCTGAGCAAAGGGAAAATTTAGGCTGAGTTTAGGGAAACATTTCTAAATGTGAGCCTTGGAGCCATCTCCTAGCAGTGGTAATCCTATTGTTTGAGTCGTTTCAGAGCAGGTAGTGTGCTAAAGCAGATGCCGTAGACAGCAATCCTGAAGTGTCTGAAGGAAGGGCAAAACTATTACGCAGGGGATTTTAATTTGTAATTTCCATGAATCACTTGGTATTGGTCTCAACAGAAGCTTGCAGGCTGTGGCTGTATCAGCTATCACCCATGATATGTAAAATATGTGGGTGGGAGGAAGTGGGAAGGACACTGGGAACTTACCCTTGGGCGAGCTTACAATAATGAGACATAGTTCTTCATCTCTTGGGAGTGATATGGGTCTAATTGATGATCAAAGCGTTCTTTGTACTGCCTTAAGTGTAGGGAGAGAATTGCTCTTCTCCTTTGCGTGGGGCAGAAAAAAGGGAAGCACTTTTTCACCTTATCCTTGGATAGACCTGTTGGATAGACAGAGGCAAACTAGCCATCAGAGATGGGGAGGAATGAATATGTGATGTATAGGATGAATCTGACACTGCCCAAGTCAGGGAGGAGGTTGTACCTGGTTTAATAAAGAAAGAACAGCTTGAAATAAAATAGAGAATAGAAGTAAACATATGTGCTACTTTCCACCCAGCGTCCATGGAAGGAAAGCTAACAGGGAGGTAATGAGAGCTCCAAGGGCTTTGAAGGCTTTGGTTTGCGGTGTGTGATGCATTCCCCAAAAGAAAAAGGCTGACCAGGAAGAAATAAAGGAAAAGAAGCAGCATTTTGTAAGTTAGATAGAAATGAGTCTGTGGGACATTACAGGCATGGACAAAGGTACCTTTTGGAGAGGGAGTGGTTGTGAAAAGCAAATACCTGCCCAAAAGGCCTTGGAGAAATGTTTCTACCACTATTATAGGAACATTTATATATTAGACTGAGAATATAAGTGATGTTCAAAGCTAGTTAAAATAAACAAAACTGTACCAGTTTCCATCTGAAATGACTGAAATGCCCTTGGGGGGGTGTTTACTCAGAGTCACCATAATGAACTGTTTTGGTCCAGGTGCTGGATTGTTCTTGCATTCATCGCTGTACATGGCACTTTCCATTGTCTCTAGTCTCTGCTCTCTTCCTACTCTGAATGTATGGAGATTTTCCTGCAGCATCATTCATTCTGTTTCTCAGCACCTGAAGTGTGCAGACGCTTCCAAGACACATCCATCGTGCCCCAGATCCTTCCCCCTCTTCTTTGTCTCTGTTTACAAAATTCCTGGAACAACAGGGCTGTGAGCCAGAAGAAGATTTATGGGCACTTATGTCACCTACCTGGTAAGCAGTAATATGGGAACAGCAGCACAAGAGTTGTCAGCGTACAAATAGCCTGGGCTGAAGTTGTGGTAGGACAATAGTTAAAGCAGTGTTAGAACGTGAGAAATGCTTCTTCAGATGTATACAATATGCAGCGTGTCTAGATTGGGGAGATGGTAGTAACCATGAGAATGGGAGGTTGTCCTAGGCTGAAATTGGGTTGCCAAAAGTCAGGGAGTTGGAGAAGCTTAGGTGGAAATTATGGTGTGATTTATAGCTTTAAGCCCCAGTTACTCCCCAGCTCTTAGGAGTAACAGTTTCTGGGGTTGCGATCATTCCTGCCCCTTTCTTCACCTGAGTCTTCTTAGCTCCTGCAGTTTATCCATAAGTCAGGTAGTAGACAAAAAGATTGAATATGCATCAGTCTTCTGCAGCTGGTAAACACTGAAATAGTATTCTTCTTTGGTCTGGACATACAGGTATTTCCTTGCCAGACAGCCCAGTAGCATATCTAGTGCAATGTTAACTTCCCTACAGCTTCTTCTAGTGCACTTGCTATTCCTTGGTGGTGTGTTGGATACCAGGCACAAAGCATCTTCCAGCTTTGTGGAGTATCTCACAGGTGAGATGAATTTCTTCCTAGCCCCAACTAGGGACTGAAATATAAGGATTGCTTTTTGATTCATTGTCTGATACTGCTCAAACTGTCTGAGAAATGAAGCCAGAGTGAATTAAGATGGAGTCAAAGATGACAAATATTGAAGGGTATGGTAACACTGATAGCTGACACTGGGGCTGGTAGGACATCTGTCTCTAGGTAGTAGTGGGACTGAGGGTGGTGGTGAGTCCTGGAATTGGGCTAGTGATCAGGGATGAGAATAGGCCTGGGAATTAGCATTGCAGTTGGTGCAGATGCAAAATTAGCTGTTGAATTCAGATTCTGTGGCTTGAAGTCCTCTAATTGGTGCTGGGACCTCATCAGAGCTCCCAGTGAGCAGAGCCCAGAAAGCACTGGGAGATGAACTTCCCCATGGCCCTCCAGGGAAGTACAGGAGAAGGAGGCTGGAGGTAGGAGATACTCGTCTTCCTCCAGTGTGGAGCCGATGTCCCTGTAAAGTTCTCTTTGCTGGTGGTTAAAGCACGCTGTTGGGCCTCCTGTCCCAAGCATTGTCTTCCTCCTAATTAGGAAAGCTGCCTTCAAGACAGCTTTTTCTCTGGGACTGCAGTATTACAGGACTTCCTTTCCTCTTGCTGTCCTGAGCTTGGAGATGGGGTTTTGGGGGCCTGCAAATACCCTCCCAAGGGGCTCTTGTGTAAGGCTGCCCAGCTGGCACGATTGCAGCAGCAGGAGGTACCAGCACAGGACAGAACTGCCCCCAGACTCCTGGGACCAGCCCATGTTCTGCCTCGGTTTCTTTATCTGACCTGAAGATTGCCGAGCTTTGCTGTACACTGCCTGAGTAGTACCTTATTTACAGTTAGCCTGGTTGAATGCACAGTGACCTATTTGTGTACATTCTGTATTTTGAAATATCGTCCAGAAATATCTCTAAACGCTGAGCTGTATTTTGCCTGTGCAGCCTAATAGTTTTCTATTAATACTTATCTTAGATCTGATCCACATAAAAATGCAGTGTCAAATAAGGTTCTCATGATATTTTTAAGCAATCTAACCTTTGGTCCTGGCCAAATTCCAATCTGAATAATTACTGTCTGACTACCTACATTCCTCTTGCATTTTCAATTGCAGAAGTTAGCTTTCCCTTCCCATTTTAACAGCGATTGTGTAACATTGCTCTGCAGCACTAAGTAGATGCTGCATTCCTCTACAATGGTGGATACGTTTTATTGGTAAGTAAAATGAGATTATAGAAGTATAATGGTTTTACAGGCATGTTTATACCTAAATATAGATATGTCTGTAAAACCACTTTGTCTAATGGCCCTGTCATATATTATTTTCCAGGGAGTGAGGGACGACGTACTAGTGTGGAGTAATGTGTAAAGGATTTTACTTGCCAGACTGGAGTATGGGATTTTCTAAATTGTTTTGGAGTGGCAAAATCACAGAAAAGACTCCAAATACTGTGTTGCCCCACACCACCACCAAGGGAAGTACCTGCTCATGTAAAATACTTTGCAATAAAATATACCGGCGCGTTTTTAAAATCATTCTTTACTGGTGAAATTAGACCCTAGCAATATTAAAGTTACTTGAAACAACTAAAGGCAAATGCCCTGTTTTACAACTGCAGCCTTGTCAGGTGAATTTCTCCATGTGTATTTGCAAATACTCACCGGAAACAAGAACACCACTCAGGAGAGGGTCCGCGTGCTGCCTCCAGTGCTTCCTTGATTGGGTACCTCAGACTTTTGCCTTTGAACAATGTAGAAATGAATGGATAAAACTTGCTGCTGTGTATGCAAAGCCACATTTTCACCATAGTTCTGGGGTCACCTTAATCTGATAATAAGTCTGTGCTGGTTCACTCCTGCCTCCCCTCTACTATCACATGTTCAAAAGGGGCTTGTAGTGAGCCAGACCAGAGGAAGAAAGAGAGGTGGGGTTGGTGCTGGGACGTTTGTCCCTTTCTCAAACAGCTGGCGCTTGCATGTGAGCAGACTGTGGATAGTGGCTACTGCTTGTGAACAGAAGTCACCCCCAAGGCGGGCAGGGAAGGGACTGTAAGCACTGTGAGCACCCCTGTTGCAGTCTTTGAGCAGCTCAACTCTGCGCTGTGAACCTGCTGCTGCCTTACGGGAATATGCTGGGGCTGAACGGCAGAGGCCACCCCTCAGCTAAAGCGGTGCCACCAGCCCTGGGCTGGGTGTGATTTATTGGAGTTCCTCTGCCTTATCACAGTCCTGGGTGACAACCTGCCAGGGAGCCCAGCCTGCGCCTGGTTCCTCCTTATTCCCTCAGGACGGACACTGGTCCCTGCCATGCAGAATGCCCATGGAGCACCTGAAACACATCGTAAGCATGACAGAAGAGTTATGTGTGAGTGAGAGGTGGAGGGAGAGGTGTCTTGGGTGGTACAACACAGGCTACCTAAGCATTGCTCTGCCTTAACCAGCTTGTGGCTGAGGATCCAAATTGAAGATGTCAGGTTGGCTGTGAAGGCACTGATGACCTCCTCTTTGCGTTAGCCTCTTCCTAGCCCCGGCTGCTCCCAGCATATCTGGCCAAAGCCTGAGGATCTGGCACTGTACAGGGAACTCCATCACCTTGTGTTAAATGGAAAAATCTCCCTTGGGGGCACACCCCATGAGCTAAACGCCCAACAGAATGGCACCTCAGTGGTCTTCAGGATTTGGGCTCTTTTCTGCTGCTTGAATTTTGTGATGCTAGAGATTTACTGGCTTTGATGCAGGTGAAGAGAAGGGAATGGGTTTCTTGGCCAGCATTTTTCCCAGTGGGAGAAGTCTGTGTTTGGGCGTGAAGTCAGACACCTGCCATGATTGCCTGCATGGCTCCTGCACCACTGATATCCAAGCCCGGGGTTGGAAGGGCCTTGTAAAGTATTCCTCGTGGGAGAGGGGCTGGGAAAAACCTACACTGTGCTCCCTGGGCACCACAGCTAGCCATTGCCTAACCAAGCGTAATATACTGTGTGAGACTATGCAGAGGGATCGCAGGAGACATATTTTAAAGAGAACAAATATAGCATTAAAGTGAGTGAGCAAGAGAGTGAGAGACAGAGAGCGTATAGAGTGCATTAAAGTTAATAAAGCATTGCAGGAGTGGGGACTGCATTTCACTGTGAAGGAATCTAATTTAGTGACTCGTAATTGGAGGATAACAGTCCTGCCGGAATGAAGTTAGCTGTTCATTTTGCCAAACTCTCAAAGTCTCTTGGTTCTCCTTGTGAGCATCTCTCAGAAAGTGGATCCGTCAGAGAGCTTAGAATCGATTGGCGCTTCACACCCGTGGTCCCTTTCAGCCTCCTAAGTGGATTTGGTTCCTCCAGTGCATATTTATTATCTATTTTATTATCGGCTTATTTATCTGGTAATATCAATGCAGGATATGTTCTCTCTACTTAGCATGGCAATGAGAGAGCAGGTGCTGAGCCTACATGTTCTCCTGGGTAGGGCAAGATGGGGGCCCTTTCCCTAGGAGGGGCTGGTGGTAGGTAGAGCTGTTGGACAGACTTCTAGTTTACCCAAAGTCTTTCCAGCCTTGTTCCTGCTGCTGTGGCTTTGTGTTCGTTTGATAGAGGTATGTGCAGCAGCAAACAGTATGGAAGGGTCTAGTTTCTGGACCCCCAAGACCAGAGGTGTAGTGCAAAGCAGCGGAGGGCTGGTGTATTTATTTCAAGTGTGCCTGGCTGCTGAAGAACAGAGTTGTGGACATGAATAGTTGAGCAGGACCTTTTGTGCTGAGGGCAAGTCTTCTTTAGTTTGAAATGCCTGAAATCTCCTTGGGACAGCAGCATGGCCTTGGGTGGGCACACTGAGCAGTGCTGCCTCCCAAAGGAGTGGTGAGCAGACAGGGGGACACTGCTCTGTTTTTGTCCCCAGACCAGGGGGAGTTTTCTGATATTTACACTGCATAGGTGCTACAAGGATTAATTTGTTAGTGCTTGTAAAGTGCCTTGAGGATGAAAAGTGCTGTGGAAATGTGAACTATTATTAAAAGGAGACTGAATAAAGAAAGAGCTAGGAACAATCCTTCAGGGAATAGTCCTGCTCAGGCAGGGGCTGGAGAGATGACCTCATTGGGTTTTTCCATTTCTACTCTTATGATTACAAAATAAAGTGGACGTGTTGAGGGAAAAGATCAGAGTAACATCCCTGGCTGTAGTAGCTGATGTTGAACCTTTGTAAGCTCTGTGGGTCTTTCTGCTTCTGGGCAAAAATAGCTGTCATACAGGCTTGGAGGGAATGTCTTCCCCACAATGCACTGATCCAGTTTTGGCCACAACCACTGGGAAATTTTCTGTTTCTGGCTTTTCAAAAAGAAATGAACCTTGTATGGATGAAAGGCATATGGCTGACTACTACATACAGACTGGAGCTGCGTGTGTCCTGGTGATAGGAAGGTTGTATGCAATGGATACACACATACATATACACCCAGTGGCCTTTCCCATTTGTCCTCACTTTATTCTGGAGGGGCTGTGCTGAGAAAGTAAAAGGGAGTCCTTATCTGCCTGGTCGCTTCAGCCTCCCTGCCTCCAGCAGAAGGCCAAACTGATTACAAGCACCAGTAATTCCTTTGTGTTGAGGGTGAATACTTAGACATGGGCTTGACATAAGCAATTAGTTTCACAAAGACAGCCAATCAGCTGTCAAAGGACAATTCTTTATCACTTTTGACTTGGGTCTCAGAGTGACATGGGACCCGAGAGATGACATGATCCCATCTTCTGCTGACAGCTGTTCTCTGAAGTGACTCCAAACTCTGAAGTAGAGGCTGGACTCGTCTGACCCCCCTGACTTGAATGGAGCCCTTAATGTAGCCAAAGGGCTGGGCATCAGGCAAGAAGGGCTGATGGGAGGAGGGCTAGTGGCTGAGGAAGATCAATGGATCTGCCTCGAAGGCTGAGTGCATGATTGACTTGTCAATTAATCACTTTCCCTTTCTCTTACTTTCCCCCTTTCCTTTTTTTCTTCCTTGCTCAGGGAGCGTAAGAGCCGAAGATGAGGCCCAGGGTGGAGTGCTACTCTCCAAGGTTTTGGCTGGTGCTGGCAGTCCTCGCGACAACAGGGAGCGGGGCCCATGCCCAGAAAAGCCACCCGAGCATTGGCATTGCGGTCATCCTGGTGGGGACCTCAGACGAAGTGGCCATCAAAGATGCCCACGAGAAAGATGACTTCCACCACCTCTCAGTGGTGCCTCGGGTGGAGCTGGTGGCCATGAATGAGACAGATCCCAAGAGCATCATCACCCGCATCTGTGACCTCATGTCAGACCGGAAGATTCAAGGGGTGGTATTCGCTGATGACACAGACCAGGAAGCCATTGCCCAGATCCTGGACTTCATCTCTGCCCAGACCCTCACTCCCATCCTGGGCATCCATGGAGGCTCCTCTATGATCATGGCAGATAAGGTAAATTTGAGCTTCCTTCTGTTGCAGACCTGCAGATCGAAACTTAAAACAGAAAGAAATATCTTATTCTGTGGTCTTCAGGTGTAGTCTCATGGGGCCGAAGGGTTGGGGGATTAGAGAGTCTCAGATTCAAAGAGATTAAAAGAGCTAACTGTGTGTAGCACTGCTGAGAAGAGCCTATTAATCATGTGGAATTATCTGCAACAGAAAAACCGAGGAAAGTAGCAGGTAGAAGAGAGCTGCAAAAGAATCTTTTCTTCTTCCTTAGGAAGGGTATAGAGCCCCTGACAATTGTGATTTTTTTTAAAAAAAAGGTTTTATTTTTGCCTGCGTTTTACCTTAGAAGAGCCAAGGATGGTAGCTTGGGTTTTTCCTGCATGCAGCTGGAGGACATTGTGGTATTTTCAGGGACATTTAATACCGCTCTTACATCTTAATTGGAAAATAATTGAATCTTTAATAAAGCCATCCTCTCTCAGAAGTGTTCATTAGCTCCTGAAGTTAAATAGGTGTTAGCTAAAGCAACTAACCAGTCTGAACCAGTCCAGCTAAGTCTTTCTTTTTTCCACTGCACTACTTTATTCCTTCGTATCACTGACATTTCACTGTTTTCCCAGGCCCCAGCCAGTCTTCTGGGGAATTACTACACAAACAAGCCTTCTCACTACTGGTGTTGAACAGGGCAAGATGCAGAGGGAGCAGCATCTTTGGCCAGCTGATAACTCTCAGCTTAGGGGAGCTTCCACAGGGTGCAGCCGGACCTGATACAAGTCTTCCCCCTTGGGAGGAACAGGGGACCCAGCACTTCACACTGGAGCATGAATTTGGCCAGACGGTGGGACTAACCCTGGCCTCTGGGCTGCCGTGGGCCAGTGGGAATACCCGAGAGAAGTGGACTGTCCTTTTCCTTGCAGAGTCAGTGCCAGACAGTCGGGGCCAAACCCTTTATTGAGAAGACCCTCTTGACCACGCTTTGTGCGTCACAAAGAAGTAAACAGGGCCACAAGCTGACAGCTGTTTTCTTTTACCGGTCACTCTTAAGCAAATTTGAGACATTTAACTAGGCAGAATTGGGTCTAATTGAATGAAGGGGGAGAATTAAGCTGGCCACAGTGGCAGCTTTTCCTCAGAAAGAGATCTAGTGGGCTGAGAAACCCAGACACTTTCTGTTTTATTTACCTTGTTAGTAAATAATCCAGTTCAGGTTATCACAGGTGAGTAGATGGAAATAAATTAATCACAAATTATTTTCTCACTCTTTGACCAACTGTTCAGTTGCCAAATAACATACAGTTAATATGCAGTGTTATTTTCTCGTATCAGCCTTTCTACTGAAGTAGTCACTGAATAAAATAATCGCAGGCCTTTTTTTTTTTTTTCTCTCTCTCTCCTTGAATAGTTGCACATGTGCTAAAGTCATTCTGCCCCATTCCACCCACAATAAAGCTTTTCTGTCTTGGAGGACAGTCAGGCAACAATGCTGCATCTCGATGCTCTCCTGCCTGCTGCGTTGCATGGTTATCGATGTCTGTGCAAAAGAGGTCTGAAGCATTACTTGAGTGCTGTGTTTCACACTTATGGTGGCATTTTACATCCTCTTTGAACAAGTGTAAGTGTTACTGATGCCAGACCTCCTAAGCACTGGGAAAAGGTCCTTGTGACTTTGAACGTGGCAGGCCAAGTATGATTTCAGATTCCCGCAGTGTAAATCCAGCACAGCCCCATTGCCTTTGGCAGGATTAGATCAGATTTACGCTGCTGTAATTCAAAGAGAAATTTGGCCTATTGAACTTTGCAAAGATTCTTCTTTCTACCTATCTCTAGTCTCTCCTTGGGAAGGCAGCCTCTCCTGCGACTGCCCTGTGTACCCCACTGGCTCACTTCTAATGAGCGTTCTGGTGGGCAGGCAGCCCACAGGGAGCTCGAAGGTGGAAGCCTTATGAATGGAGACCTCTGTTTTATCCAGCTCCCTTTTTTTTTTTTTTTTTTTTTT
>VFFE01006665.1:27328-137077 GCA_008921705.1 Burhinus oedicnemus | reverse complement strand
AAAAAAAAAAAAAAAAAAAAGAAGAGAAAAAAGGAGTTAGTGTCAATAGGATTTAAATACCGATTTCAGTCTGGGAGTCACAGTTGTGAAACCTCATAGTACACTGGGTAGGCAGCATTTACAGTAAGTCGTGCATCAAATACTTGGTGGTAGAAGCTGGTGGATCACTTCCCTGGAGCAGATGACAGTACAAGTTCAAAATTAAGAGAATCAAATTCACTAGATTGTTTCATTTAGAAGCCCTACTACTTTGCTTTCTTTTAAACAGTTCACTGTGATATAGTCTTGGTGCACTGTAAACTGATGTCCAAATTGCTCTGAGGTATCACTATGCAATTAAAACATTCTGACCAACATAAAGAATGAGGGAATATGCAATGACAAATATTAATTTGGCATGATTTGTAGTAACACTAAGGAGCTACAGGATGAGATGGAAATTATAGGAACACATTTACCATATGTGCTGCTCCTCTATAGGCTTGTGCCATTTTGAAAGAGGAAAACTTCAGTGCCCTCTGCTATTTTGATCCCTCTGACATTTGTTCCAGCTTTGACACTGCTGTAATGGAGCTGCCAATCTGAAGCCTCTTTTCAACACACTTATTTAATGTCCCTGTGGAGAACCCAAGCCTCTGCTTTGAAGTCTCAGGCTGAGCTTTTGGTTGTGTGTATGTGCTGGGTGCAGTTTTAAGCCCCTTATGCCACAAACAGGAATCTTGTCTTATAAACGGTTTCGGTTGGCTCCATTCAACTTAGCCATGAAAGCAACTGTAACCACAGCCCAGTGCCATTTGCTTAGTGTTTTTATGGGAGAAAGTCTGAAAATTTAAGCAGAGAAGAAAATGGAAGAAAAGTAGTTTTGAGGTTGTTTCTTAATAGCCATTCATCACTTTCCTAATGTTTTTGAAGACTGCAAAGGCGCTTTGGGAGGAAAAGAGGTTTTAACTGGGATTTCTAATTCCTATGCAGAGATGGTAATATACATGGAAGTTTTAAAATGCCTTATGGTTTGGCCTTTTTTTTTTATTCTACTGATTTCAGAGACTGGGAATACCTAAATAAAGAAATACATATAATATTCCAATATTACATACCATTATTCCAGTTAGTTTAGTGTTACACTGAATTGATTGAATACAACATCCCATCAGTGGTGATACTATGGGCACCTTATCCGCACAAAGCGTAATGCCCGGGAATCAGTGGAGAGCTGAGGGTTGTGCTGCTTGCTGAGGTGCAGAGTTATCTGTCCAGGCAGACAGTGCGTTATTTTTTCGCTGTATCTGAAGTGTTAGTGGTACTTCTGAAAATTTCTTTAAGCTTCCTACAGTGAATGTATTTGTAGGGAAAGACTGTGAAGAGACAAATCTTCCTATTTCTTGTAGGCAGGGATCCATGAAGTATGTTACACTGTAAGGCAATGGTAAGGATGAAC
This sequence comes from Burhinus oedicnemus, assembly GCA_008921705.1. NCBI lineage: Eukaryota > Metazoa > Chordata > Aves > Charadriiformes > Burhinidae > Burhinus > Burhinus oedicnemus. The sequence goes on along the minus strand of VFFE01006665.1, from coordinate 135,639 downwards.
GGAATGTAGTTTTGGTACCTGGCAGCCTGTGTTGTGGACTGTGATCAAATAAGAGTATTTGTATTTGAAGTACCAGTACTCCTGGTGAAGGACGATGAATTGGAGTTGTCTGCCAAGTGGCTGTTAGCAGCTGGTCACCGAGGCTGAACCGAACAGACAGTTGTAAAGAGTTTGCTTCGTGATCTCTCTTCATATGGTGTTCAGATATTATACTGCTGGGGCAGCGATACACGAGCCTAGTGGAAATGAGAACTGTCTGATCTCAAGAGCTGATCCCTGAGAAAGGAATTTAGGAATATACACCTCTTATTTCAGGATACCAGTTCTTCTCCTTAGTCTTCCTGGTTTTAACTCGGACAGGAGCGCCAGTAGTTAATCTCATGTAGCCTGTATAATAATAGGGAAGTCTACACAGAGTTCATAAGGGTAAAGAGTGCTTAAGTCTAATATGAGAGGTTTCCTATTTCTCAAAATTACCAAGGCTTGAGAGAAGTGCTGGCTTTGAGAAGTTCGTTTGGTTTCCTACTTTTATCTTGCCCTATAAAAGAAAGGCTGTAACAGGAGTAGTTCTTAAGATGTGACACCACACTGCAAATCTGAACTCTTAAGTTCGCTGTGTGGGCTTGCTTTTAAGTCTGATGTTTCATGTTCTGACAGCCACAGTGATTTTAAAAAAAACACTAGTGATAAATTCCAGGTTGGTTGAACCCGCTGTCTGAGCATTACATCTTAATTTCGTAATAGTACAGCATTGTTAAATTGCACAAATACTTGTGTCAATACTCAAGAGATATATGTGTATGTAACAACAGAGGATATTATCTAAAATTTCATATGGAATAAATGAGTGGCTATGTTTGACTAATGTTACTAAAATATACATCTACCGTGAGCCTTCCTGTAGTACTTTCCTTTCTAATTTTTTCTTTCTATTATAATTACTACTTTTTATTTCTTAGTCACTTTTATAGTTTTATAAGATGAAATAGTCACTTTTTAACCAGTACATACTTTTCAGCTCACATAAATCAACACAGCTGCACTGATGTGAATAGGGTCATGTTGATTTATGCCAGCTGAGGGTCTGGCATAATACTTCCAGTGATGGTCGGGTAATGTAAGATAAGCACAATTTGCTTGCTTTGGGGAAAAGACCTGTATTAGCTGTATACCTTGCTAAAGCTGGTTTCTTCAGTTACTTTAATCACTTTTTATCCAGGTATAGCTCAAGTGTTTCCTGATTTATGGCAATGCCAAAGGAGAATGTGATCTTCCATTTCTGAAGCTTATTTATTGTCTAAATATGGCACTGGCTGGAAAGCAAGATGTTCTCTACAGTGGTAGTAAGCTACAAGGTGGCCTCTGTTTCCAAAAATGAACAAAAGAAAACCTAAAAAACTTTTCCAGAATGCTGATGCTGCATCGGGGTTTTTTCATTTTGGTTTGGTTTTTTTAGCAAGACAACATTATGCGGTACCAAATAGAGGAGATGGTGGCCAGCAAGTTGCTGGCGGTCATTGAATGTGGCTCCCAGTATTACCAGCGTGGAAACGTCTGCCCTATAGCAATACTGGAAAGTTATTTCAGTTCAGCGAGATGACGGTTTTGACAGTGGAAGAGTGAGGCAATTAGCAAGTCTAGTTTTCAGGAAAGCTGGGGCTCGATCCAAGCCTTTTTTACACCATTGGAAAGATTCCTGTTCTTTTGTTGGGCTCTGGATCTCACTAATACCTTCTTTTCTTAGTGAGAAAGCAAACTACTTGTTGACAGTATCATTTGTTTCTTCCCAGACAAGCCCTTTTTTTTCTCCTCAGTTCTGTGTAAGGAGTTTTCTCAGGTTTACAAGATGTGCCTTTGGATGTCTGAGATAACTTTCTGATTTGGTTAACCACTTCATTGCTTGCCTCATCTGATCTTTATCTGCCAAGGTGTACAAACATGTACAGCATGTTTCCTGACACAATGCAACAGAAGTTTTGTTTGTTTTTTGTTGTTTTTTTTTTTCTCCTAAGTAATAAATACTTTGCCTCCACACATGACATCATGGTGTAGATCATTAAGGAATTTTTGTTTGTCTGATACCAACCCTGGTAAAGCAGTTGTCGTCAGACCATTGCTGTATAGCCAGAGGGAAAGGATACAACTGCTCATTTCTGTGATCTCTTTCAGCCAGGGAGGAAATGGCTAGGTGTTAGATTGCAGGCTGAAGGTTGTCAAAGTACATGTAGTAAGGTTAAAATGAAAAGAAATCATGATTTAAAGAGAATGGGGAGCGTTCTTTGCTTTTATTGTGCATCTGGATCCCTGTTTTGCCAGGAGGGAGGGGGCAAGGGGTTCCCCACTCACTGTAAATATGTTTGGGTTCTTTTGAATTTATGGGGTTTGTTGTTACTTTTTTTTTAACAAGCTTTCAGTCTCCCTTTTGCCTCTATTTCATAGAAAGGGCAGAAGCAGATGGTGACATCTGCTACCGACTTTCACAAGAAATCCCTACAATCCCTACTGTAACAGCTGCTCTTCTGCATGTCCTATAAAGAGATGTAGCCAACATCTGCCAGATTTCCCTTTCTCATTTCTTTGGCTGAGGAAACTAATTGCTAGTCTCCTAACACACGTTCTGTGCAAGAGGAGCTTGATCAACCTAATAGCATTGGAAATACTACGGGCTTTTGCTGGTTCTCATTTTGTAAGTTTAGGCCTGTGAAAGACATAAGCGCGTAAAACTTTCAGTGCAGAGCTATGTCTCTTTCATTTAATACAAAATTTCCCAATCCACGAGTACATCTGAATAGCAGAAGGCAGCAGAGTGTTGCTCGTGTCTTGCTGACTCCTCGCTGGATGAGAGGAATGCAGGCTGGCTAGTATCATCAGGGATCGTCTGCCTAGCATATTGAAAACTTGATGGCAAGGTACCATGGCCAATGTAAAAGGAGTTACTCAGACAGTTGTGTGCTATATAGAAGCCAAGATCATTTCATGCTTTTTAGTTTGCATGTTTCAACAGAGAAAGCATGCAGTGTCCTGAAGACATGCATTCTTACTGGCTTTTTCTCCCTGCTGTGAGACTGATCCTGCTAAGTGATTCATGCAGGTGTTTTCTTATCTACATGTGCAGTGAAACGTCAGTGGGGATAAATGTGGGCATTAGGGGCTACTTGTACAGATGGATTTGCAGTAATATTGACTGTAATAACAGAGAATTGCCAGGTAATAGCCCTCTGCTATTTTACTGAAGTACACGTTTTCCTATGAAAAAGATCTGACCTTACAAAGTGAATTCAGTTAATACTGAGATATGAACGCAGTGTGATCACACCAAAATACGAGTGGGCTTATGTTTTAAAAGCAGTGCTAGACTTCTGAAATAAGAATTGAAGGCGAAGAACATTTCTGCGTGCCCTTAGCTATGGGCTTCCAGGTTGTCCAGCTGAGAGCCATGGAACTTGCCACATATGGGAACAAAACAATAATGTACATGAACTGAATCAGGATAGACAGAAATACTTTTCTCAAATGAGTCACTGATGAAGGAAGATGCTGTGTTGAACAGTCTAATTACTGAAATATTTTTGATTCAGTCTTCACAATGATAATTTGTGGGAATCCTTGCCGTCTCTTAATTTTTTTTCTTTTCAATCCCAAAGTGGCCTTGATTCTATACTCCGCTAACTGATGCACGTTTCTGGGGTCTGTCATCAGTTTATCTAAATAGTTATGGATATAGCTCGTACAAAAACTAAGTAATTTCTTGCCTGTGGGTTTAGATTTTTGGAACAGCTGCATTCGCAACCCAGATCTCTCCTTGAGCAAATTATCTTATCAGATGCATCTTCTTGTCATTAAATCATGTGCTCCCTTGTGGCTTTTACCATGTTGAGAAGAAAGTAGGTCACAGTTTTTCCTATTTTCCATGATAGATTTCAACTTTTTTTAATCAAAAAAAGAAAAAAGCAGAGCATCCACACAATTTACAAAATGTCAAAACTGCTAAATTTAGAAACCTTACTATGTAATTCTTAACATTTCTCAAGTTATATTAGCAGATATCAGTGTTAGTTTCTTAAACTAAGAATTTTCAGACTTTTTTTCTCTAATGAAATATCAGCCCAAAACTTTGAGATAAAATGTTATGGAAGATACGGAAGCCAGCAATGGGAAATGGAGTGGTCAGAGCATGTATCTCACCTGTAATGTTCTTATGGCTTCATTAATGCATAAACTTGTAGTAAGGTTTTCAGAAATAGTGTGGTTTCGGTGCCTATTTCCCTGTTTTCTTCCCTTTGTTATATTTATTTATTCCCCAGGCAAAACACAATGGAAAATGTGACCATTCTGCTTTTTTGCATATGTATAAATGAGAACATGAAGTGAAATACAGGCAAGAATTGGGAGTTTTATATCTTGCATTTTACAAACTAGCTTAAAGTGAACATGGAGTTTGCAGAAGGTCAGAAGAACAGAACTGCCATAGTGGTTTCACCCAGAAGTCCATTTAACCCAAGTGTTTCATTGCCCTTGCTGGATCATTACGGGAGAGTATAGGAGATGGTACAGATTCAGAGTCATCTCAGACCTCAGAAGCTGGGGAATAACACCTCCTTTGAATGCACAGCTAAGTGACAGCCCAGGAGTAGCCAGAGTCTAGCACAAGAGGACATACTGCAGGACACAGTTTCCCCAGATGTGGAGACTCAGCCACAGTCAACCACTTCTGTAATTCTTGTTTTTGTCCCTGGGTGCTTTTTTCTTGCAGTTGCGTCTACCTGATTATTTCATTCTGGTGTGATTCACTCAGATTTCCTCCTGCCTTTTCCCCTCAAACTTAAATAACGTCATTGTCTTTCTGAAAGAGTCAGAGGCAAGAAAGGAGAAAAAAAAAAAAATCACATGAAGAGCAAAGGTCACATCATTATTGCAAGAGGTAGGTTGCATAAATGAATCTATCTTACATTGTTGATATTCCATAAGTAAAGAATGCTTAGTATTTTATTGATTGTTATTGTACTAATTATTTCCTAACTTCTGAGGATTTGTGTCTCACTGTCATTGTTTGCGTAATTTCTCTCAAATATATACATTTCTTGTGAGATATACTAGTGTAATTCTGCTTTGTCTACTTCCTAGTCCATAACCCAACATCAGCGATGCCAGTGTTCCCCTGGGAATATGAAGTAACCACCACCAGAAATTGCTTACGGCTCCTCTTCAGAGTGCTGAGTATCACTGCAGAGCTGTTACTAAGAACGTGAGACTCTGCAGGCCTTATTCCACAACCTTCAGATTTTGGGCAGCATTTTCTACCAGGTGCAGAAGCGTGAAAGCAGGTTCATACACACAGCTTGTACGTGTACGACACTTGTGCATTGCTGGTAGACACAGCAGTTGCGAGGGACAAGCATGCGGCGACGATGCTGTGACTGCCACACTTACCAGGCCCGTAGTAGTATCCGAGACGTTTTCTCAGCAGCGGGCATCCTGTTTTCCTTAAAAGTGCTCTCCCAAAGGCTGAAAATTCCCTCCCATTAGAACTCTACTTACTTCGTCTTGCATAATTTAAAAAAAAAATTTTAAAAGTAGATCCATTGAAAGTGCATGTTGTTCTGAGAAGGTTATTTGAAATTAACCCACTCAGTCATTTAAGATACAGGAAACTGAACAAGAGAGACTCTAATTCACCATAAAACAGTTCCACCATTAGTAGCTCAAAAAACACTGCAGAAGGAAATGTCAACTGATTATTCCTCAATAAAGTCTTCAGGGTTCATTGAAAGCAAATAAATGAGAAATGCAATGTAATCAGATGTCACCTCTGATAAGATTCACCATCTAGCAGGATTTTATAGCGGTGTCATAGGAAGGTAAGCTACTTTATCCGAGGTCAGAGAGAAGGTTAGGGCCAGGGCATCTGGTCAGAGCCTGGTCTGAACTTAGGAACAAATTTTTTTCTGCCTTGATTGCACTAAGTTCTTACAGAAAGTTCCCAGAAAGGTGTGTTTAAAAATACAAAGCAAAACCACACAGACAAACATTGCATGTATAGTTAGTTTGATTTCAGACCATTAAATGCGTTGTGTACTTTTTGGGGGTGCATTAAAGCCTTATGTTTATAAACATAACCTATGTCACTTTGAAATAGCTGAAAATCTCAACAGCAGGACAGACTGCTGATTTGCGTCAGTCTTGTTCATCTAACTGCAAGTATTTTTGAGCAGATTTTAATCTCTGTTACAAGGACTTATAGCAGTATATAATGTCAGTTATATGTTTCCCACACTGTTGATGAGTGCACACCTTGCCAACCATGATAAAATATTTCCTTTTCGAGGATTTGCCTTTCATAGACACTTAAAATTTAATTATACGTTCTACTTAATTGTCAGGCACCAATTGGCAAATGGAAGCTACGTCCAAAAGCATGAGTATTCTCAAACACTTTACAAGTATTTATTGTAATTAAACCCAACACCACATGCTATTTAGATGTTGCAATATCAGTTGCGTATTTTGATCTGTATTGTATCTCATCCCTGTAGAATGATAGCTGTTAAAACAAAGCTATCACAGTTAGCAGGGTCACAGTTAGCAGGTTTCCCATGAAACCCTTCAGGGTTACTCTTTGGTATGGGAAAACAAATTAAAACTAAGCCAACAGAGAGAATACAATATCATGTTTTCTCTACTTTCTCTTAATTTTTGCCCTAGGACATGTGAGTTTGAGAACCACTGCTATAGAACTGCTGCAGGAATGTTGATGGAGTTTTATTTTTGATGGTGAGAGCTTGATTTCATGACATTAAATGTGAATAGATTTACAAGTAGTAAAAGAATTGTCCAGCAAAGCAACTCAGACCTCCAGTTGACATAATTTTTTTTTTCTCATTTATCCTAGAAAAAGTTACATTAAGAGATTGAGGGTGTTTATTCATTCATCAATACCCATCAATAGGTGGATTGAGAATATTTGCCAGAAACTTTAAAATAAAATCCTTTAATAAACTCAAGTCTAGGCAGAGTGAATCTGGAAAATTCAGAGCTCATTTTGGACTTAAAAGAAATCCAGATGACCTGAGAAAAGCATCAATAACACACAGAAACATTTTACTTTACATTTCTTTTATATTTTTTTGAAACGGTTGCTTTTAAGTTATAAATCTTCTTTGTGCATGCTGTTTTGACACCTTTCTCTTCTCAGCCCCACCTCATGCCCATACTCTGAGTCACTGGTAGGCATGTGTGCATCTATTAGGGATACCCGAGTTGCCTGCTATGCTATGCACTCTCACTTACACTGAGTTTCTATTTGCTGCAGACTGTAAAAAAGAATACAAGATCTTTTGTTACCAGTATTGCAATTCTTCAAGATAAATGGAGACATTGTGCACCTTCAAAGATCAGGAACCGTTTTTAAACTTCCCAAATTGTATATAATTCTTGAAAATGGAGTAAATTGAAAATCATCCCTGGTCTTAAGCACTTTGTTGGTTAGGGATGGTACCAGTGATATACTTCATTTTAAGCATTTATGCTGAAGTGCCATTGAATCTTGAGCAAAGCCAATCCTGTCATATGAACAAATACCAGGCATTTGAGTTTGCAAATCCTCTGTGTTTCCACGCTGTTTGCTTGCGTAAATATTGCATGCATCTGTCATTGAAAATCAGGCCAGTAATTGCTAATTTTAAAATGTGTTTTTCAGCAGGAATGAGACTTCCTTTTCTCAAATCCTTGAACTGATTTATGATATCCTCTAGGTATGTTGCAGGGAAAGAAAGAGATGGCAGAAGTGTTCTGTCTCTTCTTTAATAGGTGAATGGGATAGACTACCACTGGTAGTGTGATTTGCTGTCATTCTCTATTGGGGTAGTCATTCAGGTACCACAGACAAACCTCTGCTCTCTGTAAGGTCTAAAAGTAGGCAGTGTACACGCTTCTCCTTTTCTGAGTAGCAGAATGGTGTGCCGTTGTGTGTCCTGGGCCATAACCTCTCCAGATATGCTGCAATTTCCAGGTGGTAATTTGAATCATCTGACTTTTGGTGAAAATTATATGTGCTTGTCATGCATCTGGGCTAGAAGGTGGCTCCATGGGTCTCCTGTATATTTGGTGTGTCCTCATAGAAATGCCGGTGTTCCTACATTTAGGAGAGTGTCTCTGCCTTCAGCTCAGCATAGTCTGGCATCACAGTCCTTACTGTGTTCTAGTTCATGGTTTCTGTTTGCAGTCCTTCTCAAGTTTCAGATACTCTGTTTTCTAACGCAGTTTTAATGTTCTCATAGTCTCAAGCCCATTTCTTTAAATCAGATGCAATGGACAGTGGCTAGCTTGTGTCTTGTTTGCATCTTCAGGTGAGGATGCTAGTGTGGATGAGTCCATAAACTAGTACAATGAGCACGTAGCAGAAAAAATAGGCATTTTTCGTCAAACCTGTTTGTTTCACACAACCCCCCCCATGTTTTGCACATACACAATTCTTTTATTTGTAGCATATTTAATGGTCCCCACAGACTATGCAATATTTAAGAAGAACAGATCAAAATTGGTGTAACAGTAACTCGGGCTGGGAACTTGAAAGCTTGATTTCATGTAACAACAGCAGGCAAATGCTACCTTTGCTGCCTAGTTCGGAAAGTGCTGGTGTTACTAAAGAACTGGCAAGAGTTTTTGTCATGCTGGTGAATCCAAGATCTATTGCCAAAATAGTGTCAGAAAACTAACCGATAAATAACAGGTCATTATTAAATTTTTACTTGTGTCTCATAATGATGCTTTTCTTAAGAGAAGTATCATAATCTTAAACTGCACTTAAAGGAAAAATAAGGTCTTTGTTTTGAAATCATGGGATGAAGCAATTCTGGGTTTGAGTTCATTAGTGTGCTGCAGTTATTGCACAACTTTGGTCTACTTGCAAGTAAGTTAAGTGTCTCCTGTCACTTTGGTTCTACAGGTTCCTTGTGGGTTTGGTGGTGTGGTGATATCATCTGGTTTACCGTCACATTTATAGACAATGATAACCAGGCATCAACACCCATGAGGAAACCCACAGAGTCATCAGGGAATGTTCCTTCATTTTTTCCAAAATTATGCATGTGTGTGAGTATGTGGCTGATGCTTGAAAATGGCTGCCTGCACATGAAAGTCTGATGAAAGACTTAGTATGTTCTGTAAAATTTGCTGTAAAAGCAGAATAAATCAAAACTCTCCAAACTGGTCATGTACATGAGGCTTCACTCACACTAAATTTTGTTTCTAGAGGTTAAAATCAGGTAGTTTAATATTGAATACAAATGGCTTGGTATTGAATAAAACAATTCTGAAAGATCTTTTTTAAAAAGACTTTTTAAAAACGTGCGTTTCCTCTAGAGTACTAAGAGGGGAAAAATTAGAACATTAATCCTCAATGGATTGAGGGAAATGCCTGTAGCCTATCCAGAAAGAAATGCTTATGCAGCCACATGATGCAATAAGTTCTTTTTGAATGTTTCTGCCTTTTATTACACAGAGTATTATCGCTGTGATCCTACAAATACTTTCAGAGGCATCTTGATGCTTACAGGCTCTAAGTCTGGTTCTAAAAAGAATGTTATTACTGGTAAGTGAATAATAGGTCAGTTGCCTTGATCAAATTTTCAAATCAGCTATTTAACAACAAAAGCATTCAGATTTTTCAAAGCACCAGGAGGCTTCTGTATTGAAGGAGTGGGTGCTTTAGAGAAGGCTTTCAAGACAAAACCATAATGCTGAGGAATAGTTTTAAGAGGACCTGCTAATTCCCTACTTCTAAAAGCAGAACTAGTCAACTATGTAATGATGTAGACGGCAGCTACCTGGAAATGTTTGCTTAGCCTCATTTCCCTTTTGCTCTAAAATAATGTTTGTGGGAAAAACTGCTAAGTTTAATATCATTCATTTAAAATGAAAGAAAAATTGTGTTTCCTGTAGTACAAGAACATGGGCTTGAAATTCCTGAAAAAATACCAATAGTTGAAAAAACAAGTAAAACAGCATGAAGAACCAGTAAATGGTTTGGTTCAGATCTGGTTTTTCTTTGACTCTGACTGAAGTCATTTCAGTTTGGTCAGATCAATAATTATTTATCTGCCCTGGTATTTCTTAGTTCAAGCTGAAAAATACAAAATTTTGAAATGTGAAGTTATGGGAAAAGTGAACTTCCTGTGGGAAATCCTCTGTTAAACAATTATTTTGATCTAATAATCAGGTATTTTCTTGGTTCAGTTCTGGATTAGGTTCAACAAAGACTTTGGTTCAGGTAACAGTTCTGGTTCAGTTCCCATTTTAGAAAACAAAAAACATCAGTTAAAACTATTTTCAGTTCAGTTTGACTGCGGGGGAAAAAAACCAAACAGCTTTTTTGTAATTTGGTGCTGCTTACTCACATTGTGCACTCACTCTGCCTGGGTAAGCTGCTTTATTTGGTTGTAGTGTACCCCCTGGCTGACATGTGCACTGTACAGTGCTGCGGTGTTTGACTAACAAGTAGTGCCAAGGAATATGGGGGTTCAAGGAGAAAGATTTTACTGGGATTAAAATAAATTGTGGGAATAATCTGTATTGATTCAGTGTTAGGCTGAAGAGAGCTCGTGTTTGTGTCTAGATCCACATGACAACGTGCCTCTGAGATGACTGAGGAAACATGGGTATTTAAAAAAAAAAAAAAAAAGAAAGGGAAGAGGGGGAAGAGGGACGATATAAAATCCGAATCTTGAACCTGCATTTTTTATAACCTTATCATCATGTAAAAGGGGTAAAGAGAGTACTTAGTCATGAATAAAATACTGTTTACTGAATTCCATTGAAACTCTTGAGAATAACTTAAAAATTTAATTTCATTTTAGTAAGCTGATATGCCCATAGTGCTGGCTACTTTTAAATCCCTCAGCAAATATTTTTGTCACATTTAAGTTTATTATTTCTGCATAATTACTCAGAATTTGATTGATTTTTCTTTTTCAGCAACTTGGTTTAGGGTTGTTTTTTTTTAGTTGGTGGAGTGAGATGTTAGGGGACGCGTGTGGTTTCTTTAGCAGCCTGTTCTGGGCTACGCAGAAACATGACTAATGCATTTTTTTACTGATGTGCTACATTTTAACTATTTTAAAATAAACAAATGGGTTGAGGGTTTAAAAATTTTAATATCATTTTATCCATATGTACTGCCAAAAGCGTGGAGGATATTGATTGGTGTTAATCGATGTGTCACAGTTCAGCTTCTTTAGGCATCTGCACAGTTGTGACACTCAGCAGCTCAAAAGATGATGTTGCAGAGAGTTTGTAGAGTTCCCTTTTCTAGAGCAATGCCGTGACCACTGCTAGTGCGGTGCATGGGCATAGGAATAACAAAAACCATAGTGGGCAGAACCATGCCAACAGGGACTGCAAAAGGACATGATGGCCCCTTTTGTTTGAAACCCCACCCGACGACACCAGTCTTGCATGTAAATTCACATCCCTGTCCTTCAGGCTCAGTTCTGCCTGTTCTTGATTCTGTGGGCTTTAGCACATCTGTCTCTGAGGAGGAAAGCTCCTGCTTCCTTAGGAGACTTTAAGAAAACTTCACAACAAGATCACTTACCCTCGGCTCATTTTCCATTTAGGTTTCTTCTGTAGGAGACCAAGTTAAATCTATTGTTATTTGCCCATCACATGACATGAGGCAACTCTGCAGCTGCTTAAATATGAATTGAAATAGCTGTGGAAAAGATGAGGACTCTCTCTCAGACGAAATAACATGTGTGTTCAAGAAAATCATAAATAAGCTGATTTTTTTTTTTTAGTAGATCTATCTTGTATCATAACAATTGCCAAAGTGTTTACTCACAGGCGCAAAATACTTAGAGAGTCTTCTTAATCTCCAATTATTGTTGCCCTCTCATCTTGACCTCTCTTGAAGTGTTTTATAAACAATTTAAAGAATAAATGAAGTATTAGAAACAGTTATTATAGAGCAGGCAAAGTTATTTGCTTTCCTTAAGTGAAGGGATATAATTTATAAAGGACGGATTACACTCATCTGTTTTCTGGGTAGCCTGTAAGTTTACTTTACCATGGCAAGGCAGAATAACAGAGAAATTGTGTCATGGGAGCCAAGTAAGATATTGTCGCGGTAGGAAATCCAATTGCCTTGTTTTACAGCTATTTGTCTTGTCCGTCGTTTCTGTCAAATGATCATTTGAATCAAAAGCATTTAAAGAGATTTTCTTCCTTTGCAGTAATGAGAACAACAGAGACTTTTATGCTGCAGGACATTCCTACTAGGTCTTTCCTCCTCTAACGTGGCTACTTGCCAGTCCTTGTTATTATTGAAAGTTGCTTCATTTAGTACATTTTATGAAGTGGCTCTGCCCGGCTTCATGCCTGTCGCTGAGGTTATGAGTCAAGAAGGAGAGCGGCAGTGGGGAGCTGTGATTCAGTGGAGCATAGCAGCAGAGAAGCATTTTGAACTGAGAATGTTGACGAGTAGCTTTTTACTTCAAACCTACTCTTTTCAAGCCATGCATTTGTATCAAAAGAAAAATACCGTGGAAAGCATGTTTGATCTCTGTTTGCCTTACTGATTTTAACACATTGCTCCTGCCTTGCCTTCTGTTTACGAAGCTCAGCGCTAGCAACACTCCCTTGCGAGCCACAAGGGTTACCTGGGTGCAGAACCTCCTGACAGTGCGTTGGGATCGAGGTTATTTGACTCCAGCTCTCAGAGAGAAGGGCCATTTCTAGGAGGGAACAGCTAAAGGATTTCAGGAGCTCCCTCTGTAAGTGCAGGCAGTTCGCACCTCTGCTGCGCGCTTCGGCTGAGCAGGGATGAAATGAGACGCAAGGGTCTCGGAATTATCAAAACAACGGAGCCAGTTGGCTCCAACACAGCTGGAGCTGGGAAAGAGATGCGTGTTCCTCCTCTGTAACGTGGCTTGTTCTGTCTCTTTTCCCATCTCCCTGTGAGGCAGACAGAGTGGAGGCAGTAGAGCAGCAGGGAAGAAGAGAGGGTGACAGTGGCTGTATATTCCAAGTCAGAGGACAATTTCGTTGTGTCCCTTTGCAATTAGAAGAACATTTGTCAACCCTGACATCTGCCAACCACAGTTCTGCAGCCCCTGGAGAAGCTTATCTTACTGAAGTGCCTTTGTTTTCCCAAGCAGATATGAGAAGGCACTGTCATTTCCAAGATCAGTATTTGAGTGAAGAAATAGGGCAGGATGTTGTTGTAGACTCATGTACAGTTACATCTTCATTTCTGGTACTTCTGGCAGAAGCAGAGAGGGTGAGGGAGAAACGTTAACAACAGGCAGTTGGTGTCAGCATGGCTTGATTCTGAATCCTACAGTAATTCTGTATCCTGTGGTAATTTTCTTGCAGGTCTAACACCTTTAGAAAATATCCCTTAGCAGCTCTAAGACACTTCTGAAATATTCCTTAGCTTTTACAGTCATCATTTTGAAATAGCAAATTCCATAGGTAAACATTAGTTTAAAAGTACATAAAAAGTACATTTATACCTATAAAGTACCTATAAAGTACATTTGGTACTTTATCACTGAAAGGGTTGGGGCCCTTATCCAGAGGAGAGTGGTGAGAGGAAGTCAGAGATTGAGAGCTGATTCTTCGCCTGCTGCATTTGGAGCCCATGGGGATGCTCTGGGGAACAAATGTAGATTTGGCTCCAGCTCAAGGGAGGTCCCTTGTCATGAGATGACATACGAGGGTTATGCATATAAGTACCAAACCCTCAGACTCCCATACTGTGCAGCATTTCACAGCCGGGAGATAAACAGACTGTAGCTGTTTTAAAATAACAGCTATGTTTCTTCTCTGTTTATCTCTGTTTGCTGGGCTATTAGGTCCCTTTTGTTTATTCCTGCCTTGAGTCATCTTCCAGGTCCGTACGTCCTGTAAATCAGGTATGATACTGTCTGCCAGATATCACTTGTACCTGAAACGCTGGGCACTGTAAACTTTCTTTTAAAACTCTCAGGAATAATTGCCAAAAGGTGGTAGCTACAGTATCCCCAACAAATGCACATTATGAATGGTCCTCTTTTTAAGGCTAGAATTCCTTTAAACATGCCTGTTGGGTTTTGAGTACCTGCAGTTAAATGGTGTTGCTTTTGGCAGGGCTTGGTGAGCAAATGAGGCATAATCTCTCTGATCTCAGCAGTCTGGTCAGCCAGCCATGACATTCTCAGTGTCTTTTCTTTCTACACCCTGTCTGAACAGAGCCATAGCCCAGGCAGCTCTCAGTGGGGTTGCCAAAGATTACCATGTGCAGTGAAGCAGCAGATGGCAGGACAGTGGAAAATATGCAGTCCCAGTCCCTGGGTTCACACGGGGTTCAGGGTTAAATTTCAGCGATTTCCCTCCCTGCCCCTTGAGCCCCTGGATAAACCACCCTTTGAGAGACGAACTCCTCAGTGTGCATTGGGAAACTAGTTAAAGTTCAGTTTTGTCCAGTTTTGAAAGTGGGTTCTAGACTGCAGCAGGAAATTTAAGAAGGCTGTGCTCTCTGGCCACAGAAGTTACAGTCTTCCTCACCATCCAAAGACATCAGTGTGGGCATAAGAAATGAGGTAAATATGTAGACATCCTGAAAACTATGAAGTGGGGAAAAAGGAACGTTGCAAACTTGGTTAGCTCAAAAATTGTGTAATGACTGAACGACGGGTGCCTCCACAAACTTAACTCAAACTTGTGCCTATGTGTTCTGAGAAAGCCCTTTTTTGTACTTCTGGTTTTTTCCCTCCCCAGGCTCCATCTTCCTTATTCCTTGCACAGGACAGGGAATTCTCACCTGAATGACTAGATATTCAGTCTCTGGGTTCAGAGGGCAAGGAAGGAGTTCTTTGACAGCAGACTTATTTTGTGTCTCTTTCAAGGCTACTCTTCAAGCCTTGCACTGAGAATGATTTCATCCCGTTTTGACTCTTCCAGGGTACTTCTCTGTCATTGTTTCGCAAATATCAAGATACTTAACGGCCTCAAATTCCTGTAAAACATTAGCATTTTATCTCCATTTTTGGGTGAGAAACTAAGGCATGAAAAATGTAAGTCTGCATTGATTGATTGGTTGATGTTCAGAATAAAACTCCCATCTGTTTGCAGCTGAGTGCTTGCGAGTCGAGCACACAGAGGAATATGCGGCAGTGACTGACTGAGTTGATTTAGGTGACTTTCTAAGCACCGTTTCAGAATTTGCAGAAGCAGCCAGGGTAGTATTCATTTTTCCATAGCAGCGTCCGTCAAGACTGAACTGTGAATCCATCATTTCTATTTCTGCAGTTATCTTTCCTTAGCTTCAGACTCAGCCTACTTAATTTCTCACACGACAGTAGTCTCAGCTCTCAGAGCAAGCCTATCCTCTGCACAGGGGGCAATCCTATTAGGAAAAAAATTACCATATGTAATTAATCTAGAGATGTTTCATGAAACTGTATCTTTGTGCATTCAAAGACAACACTGGCACACACAATCCAAACTTTTCAAGCTCGAATTTCCAGCTTTCTTCCTGAAGCTGTACAGAGTGTGTGTATGTGTGTGTTTCTGAGAGCATGCACAGCTACCTATGGGGATATTAAAATTATGTGAAAGGTCCCACTAAAAATACAAAGCCAGGAAATTCAGAATTGGGCTAACTTTCTGTCCTGGTTTCACCCCATTGTGCTCAAGATTGTAGGCATCTCGGAACAGCAGGTGATCTGACTGCCTCTTCTGTTCCTAGAGGAAGTGTAAACTAACTTAAATGGGAAATATCACAAAAACAGGATAACAATGAATTTCAGGAGTCCACAAAGGAAGAAGTGTTCTTAAAAATACTGATATTAAAACAGTAGTGAGCATGACAAGTTGAATGGTGGTAAATGGACATTTTATTTAGACACTCTGGTTTTTGCCATTTAATCACTTTCCAAATGTTTTGGTTTGCATTTTCTTATGCAAAATTTTTGTGGTAATTGGACATGTTAATGGTTGAATGTTTAAGTTTGGATTCTTCTTTGTAAATTTAAGTAATCTGACTTCAGTGAAACTGCACCAATTTATCTTGCCAAAAAACTGAGTTCTCTGCATATTTATTTTTATTTAATTTAAGTATTAATTACACTAGAGAAACATTATTCCCACATGGAAAGAATGCAAAAGTGGGATTTGGTTTCACTGGCAACGTTAGAAAAAGGGAATATTCATTGAAATGTATGTACATTTCAAAAAGGTGCTATAATTTTACTCTTACACTGTGTTCAAGTGATTTTCTCAGTAGATACAGTGTCTGTTTCTTTACCTCGGTGCCTTTTTCATTTCAAAGTGAAAATTAGCAACATGTCCAGGGTTTGTCCCAGAGAGGGGTTTGCTCTCAGAAACAGCTTTTATGCAACCTCCTGATGGATCATTTCTGCCTGTGGGAGAGCTGCCGCTCTGCCTGGTGGCATTTCCAGTTCAGGCTTTGGGTGTGGAAGCCGTAGCACCCTTGCTTAACTTCAGGGTCCCCCGAGAGCGATCATGGCCTGCTCTGAAATAAGGACATAACTTTTTATGGGAAGTTTAGGCAACCGGCAGTAACTACAGCTAGGTAAAATAATGTTTTTATTGGCTCTCTGTATACAGGAGGTCAACACAGCTAGGCCAAACATGTCCAAGTCTTTCAGGAGCAGAAGGGACATGCTGTCTTTGTTGGCTTGCACTCTTCCTGGTGTATTGTCAGCTTGCCTCTGCCTTTCCCTCCTATTCTCTTCTTAACTGTTAGGGTTGGGAGTTTACTTCAGTGTTGCGTTCCCCCTCCCAAATTACTTTGAAGCTTGTTTCAGGATGGTTTGTTGTTAAAATACTACATTTGAGGGGCGTTGCTTTGGTTTTATCCAAGATAATGACTTCCAGTCTTGTCCTGTTCTGTCCTCAGCAGCCCCACTTGTCCCTGTGCAGAAGCAGAGCTGGGGAATGAACTGGGGACAGCGGGGGCAGGCAGAGTGGGCTGAAAATGCCGTGAGCCAATCTCAAACCCCTCATCACACACCAGCTTGGCTGCACACCACAGCACACACTATGAATGAAGATCTTTTCTGAGTCTTCTGTCAGAGCTATGTGTTTAGATTAGTCTGTCGTGGGTCTGAAGGGGTATCTGTAGCTGGAACAATTAGCCCTCATACTGGTAATCGCAAACCATTGCAACTGATGATTTCTACATTGAATTGTTGGGATCATCACTGGTGTTGGAGACGTACTTCTCACCACATCCTAGCTGAGAATCTAAGTATTCATAACACAGAATGTGGAAGGAAATGTAGTGCCTTGCGTTTTATGTGCCCTGTTCAAGTACTAGAAAAAATTGTGCTTCCTGTATTTGCAGAAGCTGAGATTTCTTTTCCTCCTTCCCTCCAGCTCTCGCTATTCCCCAGCTTGTTACTTCTCGGTAGGTTCTTCGCCCATGGCTTTTTCCAGCTCCCTGAACATACAGTTCAACTGTGTTTCAGGACCCCCTCTTGGTGGCTCCAGGAATCCTATAGCAAAGGGTCGTTTATGAAAATTGAAACACATTTACCAGATGATGTGTTGAGGGCTTCCTGAAGGGTGCCTCGAGGACTATGACTGTCACAAAGCTAACCAGAAGAAAGTCCTAAGAGAAAAACTGTTGAGCAACAAAGCTCAGAAGGGAGGTACATGGATTTAGGGACATCTTGAGTTATGCTGTATAAGTGTCAAACCCGTCTAGTACTGCTTATTAGTTCGCGTGGGAGGCAAAGTTTCAAATAAGTTATTTGGCTGTAGCTAGACCATTTTTCTCTTTCCAAGAAAATACATCAGCACTGACTCAGCAAAGTTGTATGCCACTGCGATTGGTTTTAAGGCTAGCTCTTATTACAGTCTCTTTTGCCTTCAGTAGAAGTAAATCAAAGTTCTTTTTACCCCTGACTTGAAGCGAAATGACACATTTTATAGTCAGAAATTTGCACGTGAAAAGTTAGCACTTACGTGGGTGCACAGAAAGACACGGAAGACCTGTGCAGAACTTTGATTATACAGTGACCCACTGCAAGCTGATGTCCCAGCCACCTGGAGAGGCTGAGACACCAACCAGACTTAGTCCCTCAGAGGTCAGAAGGTCCAAGAAACTGTATTAGTCAGTCATGTGTCACCAGGTAAGATTAAAAGCCTTGGCTGCTTCATCTCAAGGGAGTGCTAGGGTAAAGGCTGAGTGTCTCAGCTTGAACCATCAAACAGCACCTTTTTTGATGTGCTACTGGTTGCTGAGAGGATGGAGGAGGGGAAAGACAGGCAGAAAAGTAAAGGGGTGTTAAATTTAAGGTCACACATGTCTGAACTTTGATAGTTATTTAAGAAGGTAAGTTAAAATCTGGGTTTTGTGCAAGTTGCCGTAGACTGCATGATATTTCCATTTTGTACAAGTGCTGGATTGTCCTTTTGGTTGCATACATTTCTAGCTGTTGTAGCAACAATTTGGCAAAGCATGTACTTAACTGCAATTGTTTACACACGCTTAAACAATATGAAGAGTCTGTGCTGTTGGGTGAGCATGCTTATGCTTACTCATAGCTTATACGTGCAAGGGCTTGTCTAATTTTGTGACAGCTTAAATGAGAGGTTTAATGCAATAACATTAGTTGTACAATTTTAAAAAATGGCTTAAATGGGTGTTAACAAATCAGAGTGGCTAAAGGCATTTACCTTTGTTTTAAAATTTAGGGTATATGAACTGCGATTAAGAAATCAAAGTGAATAGTTTGGAGCAAAAGGTTAAGTTTTCTGTAAGCAAAACGCTGCTCTGTTTATGTAAGTGCCATTAACAGCATAAACTTGGGAACAGGAATAACACTTTTACATATTGTTTTCAGTATTAATGTTTGGTTTTTCCTTTATAAGAATCTTTGATGCCTCACCTTTTCCTGTTCAGTGTACAGTTCCCAAGGGGAAAATATTTTAATTTAAGAAAAATTATATCAAGGAAATATACTAAAATAGCATTTTTTGCCTAGCAGTTATTGCTGGTATGTCACCCTATCCTTTTAATAAGCCCATATGATAGATCTGATGTGTGTAATTAGTCCTGAATAAAGGGATTTTGAATGTGAAATCTAACAGCTTTGCATTATGCATTATACATGCAGATTGTCTGCTAATTAAACATCATTTTTTCACAGTCAGGTTAGAGGGCTGCTGCTGTGTAGTCATAGAAATCATCCTGTCATTGTTCTTTGGGAAACCTATATCTGTTTGTATGCAAAACAGTCGTGAAGAGTTTAAAGCCTTGATGACAGATCCCTGGCTGAGGGTTAGCTCCACTGAATCACAGGGGAGCTTGGCTCGCTGTGCTGTGACAAACGTCACCTCTGATTCTCATCCTCTGGTGGTGGTTGGTAGGTCTCTCACCCTACTTCCATGTGCCTCTTTTACGGGGCTTACTAGTTGTCCCTCCAGGTAACCTTCATGCTATCATTCCACCTACTGGGAAAAAAGAAAGTCTCCCTACTTTCTGCATTTCCTCCCAATTTCTGTACCCTGTGATTCCTCACAAGATTGTCTCTCACTCTTATTTTCACCTCAGATTATAAAAATCATTAATTTTTGTTCCCTCCATGCCTAGTTCACGTGCTGTCCTGTTGCCCTCAGCTGTCCAAATGTTCTCAGTGTGCAAGTGGACAGAGGTGCTCTTGGGTTGAAGAGCATCAACCCCCTCCAGTGTGCTGCCCTCCTGCTGCTGGTGCTTCCTACCTCTGCACACCTTTACCTTTCTGCCTCAATCTCCTCATTTTTAAAATACAGGTAGTAGTATATTTTCCATTACCCAAGGAATTCCATCAAAAAGTGTGGTGCAAATGGAAAATGGGCCAAGCACGTAGCGCATTTTACTTTTGGCATTGGAAAGTTCAAAGTGTGTGTCAATGTATTATAAAAGGAAATAATTCAATTGATATGCCAATTAATGTCTTTGTCAGCAATATTTAAAGGAATTAGTACCACTTCTTTTTATTGAAATCACACATTTTAAAGTAATACCAAATGAGGATCACTTGATAAGAAGGGGCAATTTTATCCTGTTACTGGACCATTGTTTTCAATCTGTGATCTGTGGATTTTATTGTTACATGATTATTTCCCGGGGGCTGATGAAGAATAACTTTTAAAAACAAGCCTATTATCAGTAGCTTTATCTTTCCTGTTTAGAGATCTCACGTATCCATTGGAAAATAGTTGAGGGTATGTAAACTGAAAATGTGGGAAAAACATTGCAAATGCATTAAAAATGTGAGAAACTCACTATCGTAAGGTACTATTACAATTTTAAACGACAGAGAAAGAGATTGGAAATATTATGATGAAGAAAAGTATTTCCAGCTATGCTATACAGGATTAAAATGTAAGGATTAAAGGACTATATCTCATGTTTCAGGAAATAAAATTATTTATTGCTCAGGTCAGGAAGATGTGCGTGACTTTACAATGAGTTGCTTATGAATCATATCACCCTTATTTCATATATATTTCATTTTGCAAAAATCTGATTGTGGACTCTCTGGCAAGCTTATCCAAACGTAGCTGTACTTGCTGTGTAAAATTCGCAGGATAGTATGAAGAGCTGTGAAGGAAAAAATCCCTTTTAACGATGATTTTTCCTTTGCTTCCAAGCAGTGATGTTTCTACTTTATATTATTATTGTTGTGAGAAGAACAATTTGTTATTTTAAGGTGAGAGTGGATTCACAATTAAAATGCATGAGTGTTTAACATCTACTAAGTAGCTGCTTTACTAGTTTTACCAAAATGCAGTACTGCATCAGTCGTTTCAATCAAGATACAGTTGAAAATTCTATTTAAACCCAAAATATGGAAGGTTAATTTAAAGACGTGTGACCTAATTTTTCATTTGATTCCCATTAACATAAATCCATTGACTTCAGAATAATTGTTATTGATTTTCATCAGTATAAGCTAAAGGAGACTCTGGACTTATTTTCTTAGAAACAATGGGTGTTGCTTTGTTTTTTAATTTCAACTTGTTACAAAAATGGAAAAGCTTCCATCGAATGGAAATTATGAGCAGTGTAGATTTTCAGGCAATCAAAACATTTTAATGATCTCATTAATTGTATCATTTACAACATACAGATGTTAAAAGAAATATGTTCCTTTGGGTTAGCAGAAGCACAGGGTACACAATGTGTTTGAACTTGTTAGGCTTCCACTAGACTCTATGCCAGAACTATAGAAACTTGGAGGGAAAAAAAAAAAAAACCACCACCCTTTTTCTTGTGCCAGCATCTTTAGAGACAGAAACCTTTTTATCATATTTTATTCTAACTGAAGAAAAAGATGTTATGGCAACTTGATAGACTGTGCTAGGACTGCATCTCAGCTGATAGATAAGTTATGGCTATTAAATGCTATCAGATTGACTGTTATTCTATGGTATTACTAGGATTAATGATGGATTTTCTTATGCGTAAAACAACAAGTGTTATACAGGGATAGCAGTCTTGCTAAGACCACAGTTTTGTCATCTGTTGAGTTTTTTATGTAGCCTTGAGAGCTTGGAAAATGAGGTTTCCTGAAAAGAAATAGTTACTATAACAGCGGCTCTTAAACCTGCTTCATCCATTTGGCTGCCTCTTATAAACCACAGGCTCTAGAGAAACACACCTACTTCAAACAGCCGGTTTCCTGGTGATACAAAAGGATGAAACCCCAGTGCTGATAAAAGGAATGGGGTACGATGCGGAGACCCAGGTTCTGTTTTCTTGAGGCGTCCAGCTTTGGAACTGTAGGCGCATTGAGAGCATGCTTCCTAAAGCAATAGTTTTAAATATGTGTTAAGGAGAGATGCCTACAGCTTTCAAAACTGTGTCTTTGCCAGATGTAGGCAGTGTCCTTCTCAGAGGGATGAGCTGTGCGAGCTGTTTTCCACCCTGAGCCAGGCGGCGCAGCGGGCGACAGGCCTGGGCTGGAGAGCCGAAGCTATTGCATTATACCTCTGCTATTTCTTTTTACTGTAGAATTGTTCCTATAGTGGTTTGCTGGCAAGTTGTGTGTTTTACAGATCAGGTCTGCTTGATGAGGAATCCTTGCTTAAAATCGTATCTAGGATAAACCGGGTTTGTAAATCAGACCTTATGGTTCCTATTGGAATGCTAATGATCTCAGAGGGAGGGCTTGGGTTTTGAAAAGAAAGCTAAGCTAATGCCCAGGGTTCCTGAATCAGCTGTTAATATCATGAAAACTCATGTTTAAGGCCCCTTTTAAAATGTAAAAACTTGTCAGACACTCCTCAACCAAGGCTGTTTGGAACCGCTGAAACGTGCGGACTCACCAAAGCATCTTTTGCAACATCTGGGCAGATCTCTGCTGTTGCGGTGCAGCAACTCCAGTGCTGTCAGTAGCGATGCAAACCAGAGCATAATTTGGCCTGTCACGGTTCGGATGGATTTGCTGCATGGGTAACTATGCAAGGCATTTGGCCCAGCATGCTTGGACCTACCGAGGGAGCAAGAATGACTCTTCTCTTGGTTAGGGTAGGATAGTAAGCTCCCACAACAGTGCCACCCTCGCGCGTTTTGAAAAAATGTTCAAATAAGTCAAAGTACATCATGCATTTATGGAATTTTGAACACTCCACATTCATACTAGGTGTGAGAAGGGAGATGTGTTTCACAAGACCTCTCTGAACTGAGGAAGCAGAACAAAGCCAGGAGACAAACCTGGAGCACTGACCTCTCTTCCCTGCCAATCTAAGCTAGTTTCTGTTGCTACCACCATTTCCATGTGAATTAGTAATGTTAGTGACATAATAATGTAGGCCTTATTCAGCGGTAATAGCTGGTAGCATTTTAGCTTCTGCGTCATCTTGACCTGATGAAAATCAACACAAAGGGGGAAGTGGTTAACACACCAGCAGCTCTTACTGGTGCTAACTGGCCATTCTACGGTGGAAAATGCTCTTGTAGGTTCAACATTAGCATGTCCTCAATATCTTCTGAGGAAGAAGGAAGCTAACAATTTCTGTGTCTGAAAAGGTACTTTGTATTCAGTTATATGAAGATATCTGTAGCACTCTGCATAGACCTTTAGATAGAATTATTCCCGAGGAAAGAGACATTATGTCTGCCAAGTTTCAGGCCAAAGCAAGATTTTATAGCCTGATTGCAAACCCCTAGGACAGGGCTTTATAACGGAAATGCTGACTATTTTGTATTACACCAGTGAGTATCAGCTTAAATTCTAGTTCTGATGTGCATTTAATGGCATGGGATCAAACATAGAGTGTAATGGGATATTTTAAGATACTGTGTTTGAGAGAATTGGTATTTAAGTATTATTTACAAACCATATCATTTAAATGCTTCTGAAATGTGCCATTCAGTCTTTGGTTGCATGGAAAAAAAATTCAAATCACATTTCTCAGAATGAACAGTAGCATAGTTTTCTTCCACAGCTTTAATGCTGAGGCCTTTCCAAGAAGAGGGTTAGTATTTTGTTGAACCCTTACTGGAACATTTCTGGGAAATAAAGGTTTTCATTTTTCACTGTGGTGCTCTTTAATTCTTCATTTCAGCCTTTTGAGGTATGTTCTGATTTTGCTTGGAGAAGATCTTTGAGGATTGTTTCTTTCCAGTTACCTGTGACTCTGCAAGAAGACAGCAGTTACTAGTATTTGCTGTATTGTGCTAGATGAATCTGCTTTTTCTTGTGCAGTATCTTTCATGTATTTCAGGTTAAGTTGATAGCATAAAAGTTCTCTCTCTCACACACGCACAACCTAATACGCTCTTTTTTTTATGCTGAGGAAGTGGTTGCTCCAAAATGGAAGCTGACATTCATTAGTCATGTAGGTTGACAGTAAAACCTACTTTAATGAAGATGATGACTAGAACTCTCACTGCTTTGACTGCAAATGGGAACGTAGCGTTGAAAGTGGCCAGTTTTGCTCATTACTCAGTTGCAGTCTGGAACATAAAGCCATATACTTTATCCTAGGAAAAAAACTTCTCCTTCAACTGTTATTTACTGAATAATAATGCTAACTGAAATTATTTCAGTGCAGAAAGTTAGGAAGTTTCAGAGCTAATCCTAATAAGTTTGTGTAATAGTTTAAATCTATTTTTATTTAATTAGTAATAATCTGTGTGAAGATCTCAAAGCACTTTGATAACGTGAAAAATGGAAACAATCTTTGGAGAAGTGCCAATCTGACTAAGCCAAAGAGACTCTGCCACTGGTTTCTGTTAAGCCAGAACTCCACTCCCGCTGCAAGCCCATCCAGCCAGGAACGGGGGAACCACAATACTTTGCTTTCCGAAATTGCAATAGCAGAGTCACAGTGTCGGTCCTGTGGTTTGCGCTGGTTCATCTTTGGGATAATCCTGTTTCTCCTGTTGAGTAAGCAGGGTGCAGTGTAGAAGAAGGGCTTGGGCTTTCATCCTGCAGTTGGCTCATTTGTCCAATTTTTGAGGAACACTGCTATAAAAAAGACTCCCCAGTATATTTTATTTCTGAAATTTTGCAAATCACAGTATTTTTTAAGCTTCCTTTATATATGAACACTCTTTCAGGGAATATGGAAATTATATGATTTTCATCCTTCAGAAAACAAGTGCAAACTGGTGATATATTGTAAATGACTAATAACCGGAATTCCAATTAGTTCAGCAGTTGACAGAAAATTAAAATTCTATCTTAATCCTGTGGTAAGGTCTGAATTATTTAATTGCCTCATTCCACATGGTTCTTAAAGGTTCACTCTTTTTTTTTTTTTTACTTTTGTCAGAGTCAAATGACACAAAAAGGTACTGTAGTTCTCTTGATTTTACATGAAAAATTAGTAATCTGAAAAAGACACTTCACATTATTTAATAATTTTGCAGCAGCCTATTGTTTGTTTGACAGGAAACAGAAAATATTGAGATGCATATCTCAAGAACAGAGTTCCATAATGAAAATACCTAATACATAATGAAAATATATATGCATTGAATGTACAAGCTGCACTACTTGGGACTTTTGAAATTTGCTAAGAGCAGTTTTTACAAGTGCAGTCGTTTTCACTAACTTTCCTGCTTTCCATTTGGATGAAGTATCATCTGTCACCACTCAATCATTTTTTTTAAGCTATTAAAAAGGCATGTAATTTTAATTTTTGTGGCCCATTAGTGTGCAAATGCCATTGGGCTTGTTTAGCCTGAACTCATGGTCTAAATTCAAATCACTCTGCTTTTGAGGAGACTGTTGACCATATTTTAGAAACAGAGCCATCATAATCTAAAAATCAAGATATGAAAATAACTAGGAACAAATATTATTTAAAGCAACTCTACAGGGAGCAGAAATGGGTACACAAATTTTCCAAAGCAATACAGTGAACAAAATACAGAAATATGTTAAAATAATGTACAGCCTTCAACTGATAAAGTTGAAATCACAATTTCATGATCTCACTGAACCTGGGGGACAAAGAATCCCAAATAGCTAGAAAAGCAGAATGCATTTAACTGTTACAGTCCTTTGGAGAATATGTAGTATTTGGATAGTCTCTCTCTTTTTTTTTTTTTTTAATTAATAAAGTAATTTATTTAATGTATGCATTCCTTAGAAAAAAAATTTAAAAAGAAAAAAGAAATGGCAACAAAAAACTTGAGGGTGGTCTAAGATGTCTGTCTTCTTTATGTAACCTTTTGCATTTTCTGTTTAAGAACTGACATTCCAAATGATTTTCTTTGGCTTTGTGCCTGGACTGAATACTGAGGCAGCAAATTAGGAATGCTTAAGAAGTCCCACAAAGAAAGATATTTGCTGTGAAAGCGCAGCTAATGTGACACTTGCACTGGAAGCGTCTTAGCCTACTCAAACGATAAAAGATGGCAACAGGTCTAGGTGTTGCGAGGAGAGTGAATGAAGGCTGAAAGTACCATGTGCTGGGCTATACAAGGTGTTTCTTGCGGCCAGTTACCTGCCACTGTGACTATGCTGAATACTACCTTTTATTTCTATTCCAGGGGCTAATTTTGTTACCCGAAAAATTAGCCGATCCGTAGCAAAGATTCACCTTGGACAGATGGATTGTTTCAGCCTGGGCAATCTGGATGCTAAGAGAGACTGGGGCCATGCCAGGGACTACGTTGAGGTAAGCTGTGGGCCATGTGCCTTTTTCTGAATCATCTTTGCGGTGGGGATAATGCTTATTGCTGTAATTTCAGATCATGGTCCACGGAGGGCTATCTCAGGATGGTTTTGCCTATTGAGGCCTATTAACTTTGTCTTGCTCTTGATTTCAGACTAGGGAATTTAGTAACACAGCAGTCTACCCCAGGCATGACCTGAACAGAAAAATAAATCTTTGGGTTTACATTCCTTGACTGAATTCCTTGGGGGAGGGGGCTGACTATAAAGTGGATCTATTTTAGAGTATTTCTCCTATTGTTTTGACAAATTTTATGACCAATATTAAGATTTCAGCAAGATGCAATGTGACCTGAAGCCAAAAATCCTGCTGGAGGTTGGTGGCCTTTATTATAATGAGGCAGGAATGATGTATATGTTAATGATCAAAGCTCTAGCTGGTTATACATTAGAAAGAAGCATCACGACATAGTTGTGATGGCCGGTATTGCAACGCATGTGCCTGCATCTAGTGTTTGAAATGTTTTCGTAGTCGGGATTTGTTTCTAATTTTATTCTATGCATCTACTTAAGCAGATAAACAAACAATACCCCTGTATTGTATTACAAGGAGACATGAATGACCATGTAGGAAATATTGTGTTTTCCCCAGGGGACTTTTGTCCCCATTTTGGTGCTTAAAGATTTCCTGTGGTCATTGGACTATTTCTGTCTTTTAATAATTCCTTGCTGGGAAACCGGATTTGGCTCCACCGTTCATTGATGTAGTTTAAAAAGATGATGACTGTTTGTTTTGTTTTTCTGTATTACAAAGTAAGAAGTAGGAAAAAGTCTGATTTGGGATTTTTATCAAAAATTGAGATTTAAAAGGTAAAATAAAAGCTGAGCTCTCAAATCTTGTTTGTGGTAAAAAAGAAACAGCAAGAAAACAAAATTGTAATATCACAATATGAACTTTTCTTCTGGATGGCACTAAAAAAAGTAAACAGCCATATCCCCTTGGCATCAAAAGGGTTACGTCAAGTAAGCAAAGAAGGTGATTTTTGGTAGCCGGCTATAAATAAAGTTGGCTTTTGGTTCTGCACTGCATTTGCATGTAAGGTGGTAAGGGCACCGTGAATGTCAGGACTATGCCTCCATGACTGTTGTTTCATATTTGTGGCTACAACATTAGTTGAAGCAGTTAATCCAGTAAACCATCCCAACCATCCTTTTAATGGATAAAACTGTAGTCAAGAGTGTTCATAAAGTCAGTTACCGAGTCTCAACTGGAAGGAAGTAAAATATAAGCCAAATGAAATGATCAGTTGCATGAACTTAATGAGCGTAATTTGCTAGGAGGCATTGGATATTCCATAAATACTTTGGCTATCTTGTTCCAAGACAACTTACACCAGATCATAAATCGTGGGATGAATTCTAATGTCTTCTTCCATAAGGGAAATCCAGAATAACCCTCTTGTGCCTAGTGGGTCAGACCCTTATCCTGTGTTCAAACCTTCAAAACCAAAAAGGAAATGAGAACAAGTCTATCCAGAAGAATGACTAGCTTTCAAGGCCTTTGGCCTCCAGAAGGAATGTAGTTGTCCGAGGTCTACAGCACGAACATATGTTTGTTGTGTAAGTAGCATTCCAGACCTTTCAGCTACACGTTTTGGGCCTGTCCCAAAATCTTCTGGAAAGAATTCCTCACTAAAATATAGTTCATGTTGAGTATTTCTCTTCCCAGAGAGGTACCCTTTCGGATAAGGGGAGAGTTATTATCAATTCTCTAATTCCCTGAATATCATGGAAATGTGGTTACAGGCAGTCTTCTAATGGCTAAAAAAGAGAGTAACTTTAAACTGGAAATAAACAATTATTTGAGGCTTTAATGGACTGGAAAGTAGGGCTTAGAGATTTAACGTTGTTCAAATAAATAAATAGTATGTTAGAAAGCATGATCGTATTTACAAGCATTTGGGGAGCTTCCTTAAGCATATGGCTGAACACATAGGGATATATCTTATCCTCTCCATATGTACTTTTAAATCCCATTGATATTAATACGAGTAACACATGTGCATATAGACTAGACTGTGTACTGTGTTTTCTTTCTCCTTATTTCCTTATTACGGATAATAATAAAACCATAAATACATTCCCTTTTGTTGTTTTATAAAACATTATGGGTCAATTCCTGATCTCATGAAGGTTGATGACCAAACTCCCATTGACTTCGTGGAGAGATCGTATCCTGTATGTATTGGAGTGGGGAATGTCTAGTGGTTACAAAGCACAAGCAGAAGTCAGGACTCTTGAGCTTTGATCGCATGCATTCATCCAACTGCAACTGTGACTTTAGGCAAACACTTCTGTATACAGTAAAGCATGGAGGGACGTCCCTGCACTGAAGCATGTAGGTGCCCACCAAAGGATGGGCTGCCAGCGTGCTCAATGTTAGCTTTGCGTTGAGGTCAGCTTTAGTAGCAGGTGATTCAGAAGTTTGATGTTTAAACATAGGTGCATATCAGAGGAGAATAGTTGGAATATGTTTGATTAGGTTTTTGAGCTGGGACTTGAACTGCCACCTGCGGGAACTGAAAATCACGTACAGTGGCATCGTGCTGCTGAATGAAAATCAGGGAGTCTAACTCACTAGAAAGAAAAGTTTCCATTCAGTGTTTGAAGAGAACAAAATATAAATAAGTAGGCAGCGAAAATTTTTTGGGTGGCCGTTATTATTTTTATACTAAAATTATATTAGTAACTCTTAACATTTTTGCAAAAATTGCTGCTGCCTCTTAGTCTTCCTTTCTCCATTTTTTACTCTACTGTGATCCAGCACAAGTCTCATGGGATAGTATTAGAGATGATGATCAATGCCACTGACTTGGAAGAGGAAAAACAATATATCAGCACTATTGATATATGAATCTTCTGTGTGCTATTTTGTTTTGTGAGGGTAATTTATACTTTTTGTTTGTTGCAGAAAGTTCTAGTAAGCCATCTGCTAGGTATTTTCAAATCTTAGTACAACAGCAAACCTTAACAGCTTGACTCATTTCTATGCCATTTATAAAACACAAGGCATCATACAAATTTCCTCAGACACTCACCCAAGAGTCTTATTTCAAATACATATAGATTCTCAGAAACATTTAACTTGGACCATTAAAAGAATGCCCATCAATCCCTCCCTAGTTGGTTATTTTTTTAATTTCCTACATGCTACATACTATAAATGAAGTCGTGAAGGTATACCTGCAACTGAAACCTTGAAGTTTTGTTCTTGGGGACGTAGTAGAAACATTTATTTATAAAGATGTAAAGGCAAAGCCAACAAATAGAACATAGTTGTGTTGGAAAGTGGCTCTGGGAAAAGAAGTAGTTTGTAATAGAGTTCAACAGCTGAGGCTTTTTCCTCCTTTCCTTTTCTTTATCACTCGCTGATGTTCAAGTTGCCTTCTGCGGTTGCACTGCCCCCACCTCAGTGCTGTGTGCAGAGCAGGAACACTGCACTGATGGATGCTGTGGAAAAGCCTATCAGTATATGTATCTTACAAAAGTAAAAAAAAAAACAAGTCAAAGGTAACAGTTTTAATAGTTTGTAAGTATTCATTCATATCAGAAATATTTTCTTTTGTCTTCAATAGAAATCCAGCAGTATTTCAAGCAATAATTTCAGAGGACACATAATTGGGTCATAACTGGCTCCAATTCAATTAATTACAGGTCTAGTTAAATGCTTAAAATTGAGCATGTGCCTAAATTCATGGTGAAATCAGTGACCATTTGATATTCTAAATGTATGGCAATCAGCTTCCATTAACTTAGATTTAAATAATGTAAAAACACTAAAGCAAAAAAGCACAGTTTATAAATAAGTAATATAGTAAGTTATCGTACAGTGCAACTAAGCATATTAAGAAACTGTTTAAAGAGAGACTTTCCGTCTTACTTTTTTTTTTAATTGATACTGGTACTGATTCATACTTTACTTTGTGATTAAAATGCACAAGAAAATGTGCAGTCATTTTTATTGTCTTAAACCATTTTGCGCATGTTGAATTTGAGATATAAAATCTAATCTACAGTGATGTCTTCTGCGTTTAAATCTCCAGTCAGCATCACCTGGTCTTTTATTCATGATTCTTCTGTTCTCCATTCTAATAGGTAGAGACTGACCCTTGGAGACAGCTGCTACCATTTCTGTTGTGGGGAAACCCCTTCTTGTATGTTTGTGTGCATGCATAAGTATATAAACTCTTGCCAAACAGAATTATTTAAAATTTTACTTTACTCTTGTGCATAAGAAAAGGATTCAGCCAGCAAGACTGTTGGCCGAGGCATTTCTCGTTCTGTTTTGTTGTTTTCTTGGAGTGTTAAGGATGTGTCATCTTTTGAGATACATATTACCTGAGTCTAATGAGACCTGAAGTTTTTTCTGACACGTCCTTTCATCAGCCCAGCAGAATACTTGCTTGCGAGAGTCTTGCTTTGTTGAGGATTGTTGGTTATAAAAGGAAAGTAAGTTATATCTGTCTGTGTAACTATCAATACCTTATATAGTTATGAGATTGGCTCATGAACTTGAAGGCACGTTTTTGAATAGGGATTATTACCCTTCTGTTATGGACTGAAGTGGAAAATGTTTTTTCCTTCTCTACTGCTTAGTTTTTATGCTCAAAGTTAATCACATCTAATAAAAGTTAAGAAATAATTTTAAACCCTCAATGCTGGACTTTGAGTATGAGGGTAAAAATTTTTGAGCCATCCAGGTACTCAAGAGTATTTTAGGTATTTCCAAATGAGAACTTATTCTTTCTGTCTCTTGCTTGAGCTGGGATAATTTTTGGGTCTCTTAAGCCAAACTGATTTTAAAATTATATCCAATCTGCTCTAATTGATGTGATGATTGACTGAACTGATAATCTCATTGCTTCCATCCAGGTGAAGTAATGGTGAGAGCAGCAGGGCCTGTGAGAACCTTTAATAGAAAAGTTTGATAGACTGTGCTCCATTGCCTGGAACAACTACTGAACATTCATAAAACTCTTGACAGGTACTCGCTGAAGCAGTATATTTTCTAGAAGCACGTATATTGGAGACAATGACTATCCCACATTAGTTTCTTTCTAATAATTTAAAAATCTGTTGTCCTTTTTATAAGATGTAGAAGGAAGCCTTGTGCTGAAATGCTTTTTGAGAAAGCAACACCTTCCCAAAGGAAGTATGCACTTACCAATGGCAGAATATTCTTTGATTTCCTCATGTAAATACTTTGAACATGTGGAGGTATGATGTGTCCAGGATAAAGGAATTCACATTTGACCATGGCAGTATGTTCAATCATTCATGCAAATACTGATCCTGTTCCCAGGATACCATACAGCTAATGTAAGTGGCCGCAGCACTGATAATGGGGCTCAAATGAAAGATGCCAAATCGCTTTGTGAAGTTCACCCAACACCCACCACAAGCACTGGCATTTGCAATAGAGCCACTTCTTTGTGACACAATGAGAGTGTTGGAACAGCAGGTCCAAGGGGAAGTAAAGAAGATTGTCTTCCCTCTTGTTGAGTCTATAGGGAAAACACATAGATAAGTGGATTGCCAGAGTAAATTCATGATGCCATTGTTTTAGTAAATTATTTGCACATGTTGCACCTCAACTGAAATGTTTCAACCCTACAAAAGAGTTCAGGTGTTGACATGAGGTGGTAGGCAATGTCACTGGCCACAAAATAGTCATCTCCCTGGCATATCTCTTCTGCAGAATCAAGATAGAATCCCATGAGACCCCATTGTGATCTCTTTCTCTCTGTTGCTCTCCAGGTAGGCTCCATCAGGCTCCCTCAACTCAGTGAGATGCGTCTAGTCTGTCCCACTTCACTTCTGGCTTCAGAAACCACTCTTTTAACTTTCTGGTTTTAGTTAAGAACTTGGGAGTTGAACTGAAGACGTGGAACATTTTCTCCAAGGCTATTTCTGAGCAGTACGCAAATGAACTCTTACAAATGATAAGCATGTAGTGAAGCTCTCCTCAGTGTACATTTCTTCTCTGTTGTCCCATGCAAGCAGAGAAAATGTTGGTATTTAAATAATGATTCTTTCTTTCAGTTAGA
Source organism: Burhinus oedicnemus (assembly GCA_008921705.1). Lineage (NCBI taxonomy): Eukaryota > Metazoa > Chordata > Aves > Charadriiformes > Burhinidae > Burhinus > Burhinus oedicnemus. The sequence continues at coordinate 103,412 of VFFE01006665.1, read as the reverse complement.
GCATGAGTTTATAGCAGCAAAATGTAGGTATAATTCTTAAACAACATCTTTCAGATTTTGAAAATATGGGCAAACCTCTCCCTATGAAGAGAGAACACGTTTTAGAAAAACTGTGATAGTAAAAGTGTTCCTTTTTTAATGCTTAATAAAAGCTTACATTTTTGTAAATAAGGCTGCACAATAAAAGAGCTTATAACACATATCTTTCAGCGCATGCAGTTTAGATTAGACTTCTTGACCATTAGAAATAGTTGCAATTCCCAGCAGAGTATCATCTTAATTTCACTCATGTAGATGATGCCTCCATTAAGGAAAAACAAAACCAAGTTCTTTATGGTTTTTGATTATCAACCTCCTAAAATGCTGAAGTTTGTAAATAATGTGATTCTAAACAACTGCAGCATAAGTGGGAAAATTCAAACGTGCTTTAAACACATGTGCACACACCCCCGTGTGTGTGTATACATATGTGTGTGTGAATGTATAGATGTTTCTGTTTGTGCATGGATGATTTTGTGGAAATTATTTTCAATTTCATGTATTTTAAGAGGTGCATGCATGTGCTATTTTCTCTTTAAGTTTGGTATGATTGCTAATAAGAGATTGAACAAGAAACAGCGTGGTTACAATAGACATGAATGTTCTCCATATTTAAAACATAAAAATGAGGAAAGAAAAGGGGTTTAATTACAATATGTAGGTGTTCTGTCTAATGCACATCATATGGTATTGATTTCCAGCAGCAGTGCCTACTGTAAGTGTTGCTGTTAGACCTTTTCCTTTCAGAAAACTATTCTCACTATTTCAGAACTACAGCACCATTTCCCCTTTTTTATTTTCTTGCAGCCATTTTTTATGTAAAGGGAATATAATTGTAAAAAAGATTTTTTTCTTATTTACATAAATTTTCCTTTAGCTTTCTTTTTGACCGCTTTTGTGTTTGACCTATTAGTGTTTTTAGGCTTTACAAAGCCTAAAAAACTGCTTTCCTCAGCAAAACCATCTGGTTTAGTTTCCTGTGCCTCAACAATGATATGTGTATTATTATCAAGGCCACCCCGGTGGTTTTCTAAGTGGTCTTGTTACAGTGGTGGTCTTACAATTCAACTGGAGTGATGGAAAGGTTAGACTAAGGCTTCTTTCAAGTATAAGGTTTCCAGATTGATAAATTATGTATTGTTGTCATATTTTTGAGACTGACCTATTATGCCATTGTAGCTTGAATGCAGTATCTCTTCAAATAACACAACTACAAGAGTCCTCCTGAAAAATTCTGCTCTTGCAGTATGTTCTTCTCGTAGAATACCAAATTAAGGCATGTTTCAGAAGTAAATTTAAATGCATGCTGTGTTCCTATGTTTTTAGTTTTCTGCTCTGTCTGGCAACGTGCGGAAAAACAAGTAAAATTATGACAGGGTCCATGTTTAGGAGTTTTACTTATACTTGTGATAGAATCAGAAGAAAACATACGGATGCCAGCAGAGAGACTGTGTAATGCCGTACATATACTGTCATTGCAGTACTGCGTCAGTGCATGCTGCAGGACAATGTTTACTCATTAGCAGGTGGCAATGTAACACCAGGGTGAAAACAAACCTGACTTTTTTAAAAAAAGGTCTGTTCCACCTTCCAGTCAGTCTTGTGATGGTTTTAACTTGGGGCAACTGCAGATGAGACTGCGGGAAGGAGATGAATCTCACGAGGGAGATGGGATTGCCTGGACTCAGGGAGCGAGGACACCAGGCAGCCTGCTTGAGGCTGCAGCTGTGCCTGGAGGGAAACCACTGCCCCATCACGGGATGAGCGTGTTCACCATAAAGTGAATCTTCACAAAATTTAACAGCAAAGGTCTCACAAGTCTCTTTTGAGTGTATGCAAACCATGATTTTTTTTAAAAACTTTTTTTTTCTGTTTTAGTCCACACAAAGTTTATGAATTGGGCAAGTTCAGGGCAAATTTAATGGAAATGTTCTCATAAACATTATTTAACCCTCTGCTTGCATAATTTGAAATACTTACTGTATAACAAGGAAACCCTGAGCTGGTGGAAAAAAATTATTGAGGTTTATGGGGGAGTTAATACAAATGAAATGTATTCTTTAATCAGCTGAGTCACTTCAATTAACATTTTTCCTTCCTTTCTTTGCTCGTTTTCCTTTTGAGGGGCGGGATGGGGGACGGGGGGACAAACAAACAAAAAACCAAAACCAACCAGGTGTGTCTCCCTTTGAACTCAGAAATTTTTTATTCTGTCAGGTGGTGTTTGGGAACATTTTAAAGAATGGGAAGCAGTGTCTTTTATTGGTAAGTGTCAGGCAACATTAATAACAGGTACTGTTACCAGTCCCACCTGTAATGACCCAGATAGTTTCTCTTTATTAACTAATCTATGATTACAGATTTATTTGAATCTTAGAGTAATGCACCATATTCTGAGAAAGCTGTATAGCATAGTTGGTTTTAATTTTAATAAGAGGAAAAAGTCTCTTAAAGAGATCATTAAAATTTAATGAGGACATTTTTAAAACCCCATAATGGTTCAATTTACACTGGAAGTCAAAAATAGTTAATGGTGTTGTTATGTCTGTGTGGTAACATCCTCACTATACAGTAATTGTTTTCATTTGAAATGAAGCCAGTTTTTAGCCCTTCAAAAATTTCAGGTCATTCCAAAGAAAGAAGAAATATTTCAGAGGATAAATTAAAATGTCAGGGCTCGCTTTTATTGTACTCTAGTTGTTAATATTCTGTATATTATTAAGAAGACTAGTTATCAGCAGAGCGACTGTTCTTGCCTGATCTGGGTATGGAAAAAAAATATGATTTTTTTGTTTGTTTGAGTGGGAAACATTCCCCAAACCCACAGGGTGTACTTAATATGCCACTTTTAGTTTTAGCAGAAATACTTGAATTTTAGCTGTAGGTGTTTTTGGATGAAGCCTTGACCTAACAACCAACATTAATGGTCCAAAGATAGAGCAGCTGAACTTTCCAGTTGGCCTTCTTTGGCCGACATTAAGCTTCCCCTGGGGGTGGTTGACTTGGTTACCAGGTTAAGTACGTGAAGAAAGCTTATTGCTGTCATGTGCTTGACTCCTCTCCCTCTTCCTCTCAAAAACCGTGTGATTTCTGCAAAGAGAGCAATTGTTTGTTTCCTCAGGAGTATGAGGAGCATTACATTTGCAAGGTAGGTGAGCGACACTGGCGTTTTCTTTTTCCCTGTCCCCAGTCAGCTCAGCAGAGGGGCTGGGATGGATTTGCCTGCAGCCGTGGAAGGGGAGAATGAAGTAAACTGTGGATGCCTGACATCATCCTGTGCCTGCAGCTTACATGAGGGCTGTGCAAAACAGCTGGCGGTTCCCTCAAACCCTCCCAGTGCTTCCTCCTCCATGCAGGTCGAAGCTTACTGGTGCAGGGGAGCCCAGCAGCTCTCCCTCCCCTGGCCCTGCTGATGCACAGGGCTACTACTGGTGACCGATGACTTGGTGGCCGTTCCATTGCTTCTAGTGAAATCAGGATTTTGGTGGTGTTTCTGAAGTGAGTGGGGCCATGTATCTGCTTTCTGCATTTTCTCTTCTGCAGTGGGATTAGAGGATGTCTGGCATCGGATTTGAGGAAGCAAAATCGGGGGATCCCTAACTAGTCGTATGAAATGTTGCCTGTCTACAAGGACAAATTATTCCGGGGTTTTTGGAGAGTTGAATGCCTTTTAGGCACATTTTGCCTAGCCTAGTCTCTCTTGTGCAATAGCATGGGACAAGCTGGGCGAACTCAATGATTTGAAACCTCAGAGAACCACGATCTGCTGCTAGGAGCCCCTGCTGTGAGCCATTCCCTGAACTGCTGGGTCCACGGCAGTGTTGGGAGTGCTGAAGCGACTTCCGTTGCACCAATGCTACTTGCATTCATGTTATTCTTCTACTAAAAGAACAGGCACTGTCATGAAAATATGTTTAGTCTCTAACTTTGCTCTTAATAACAAGCTTTGTACTTTTTAGAAGCTGGTATTTCTAGTGCAAGTTGTGTGTTGTTATTTCTTGATCTGCCAATGGGTTTGATTTTTTTTTTTTAATATCAAAAGAGTTTTTCTTTCTTCCAAGTGCACTTTACAGATTTCTTTAAGGAGCGGTAAATTGCATTAGTAGATCATTAACTCCTACTTCTGCCTTAACCTCTAACAAGTGAGATGTTACTCTACACTGTAGCTGTTTATCAAGGCAACCCTAATGCTATAATACCAGGCACACATGTTGCTTTTGACATAATGAAAAGTTGGTACAAATGATACAGTCTTGCTGCACTGTGCCTTATTTTACATGAAAAAGTAATGCTTTGTGTTGCTAACGCAGTATTTTTTCCTTATGCAATACAGGCATATTTTCCCCCTCACCATTAATTTATTATGCTGTGTTTATTTCCAGACAAACCTTACTTTTCTGTATCTGGTGGGAATTTCTCCCCTCCTCCGAGGTGTTTTAAATTCAGCAAGCATCAGGTTTTTAATATATCATATTCATTTTAAAGGGGAAATAATTGACAAGGGAAAAATATTTTAAGTACACCCTTTTCGTTTTATTGCCAGTGTTATTACCGATATCCAAGGTAGAGATATATGAAAAATGCTACCAGTTTAAAACTGTTCACCTCCCAGATTACAAGCAAATCTGGTGTTACTGGAAAGGTGTCAGGAGGCATGAGACAGGACGGTCTGTAGGCTACGTGACAGATGCACATGAAGACACGATAGGTCTGTCTCCCGACCAGGGAAAGCCCAAAAGGCGCTGGGCTGCTGCTGGGCACTGTGCCGCTCACCACCATACGCTCCTGGCTGCTGGCAGCCTTGCTCTCCGACGCCCCTGCGGAGAGGAGGTTGTGTTTTAAATGCCGCGTTCAGGCTGCAGCCAGGGAATTGCCACTGCTCCTGTTTGTCTGTGTACATATTTGATGTCTTATTTCAGCCCACAATACCTTGTAAACCAGTTCCGGTGACTCCCATGCCATAACCATGGCACGCATCGCTGGAATGTGGCTTTCCGAACCGGTAGTACTGACAGTAGAAATGATACTGGTTTGCAAGGAGGAGCCTTCTGTGCAGCAGGACCCGGTTGTGCTCTGCTTTTCCAGGGATGCCAAGGTGGAACACAAAGGAGCTTGCCTTCTGACGAGCTTTTCCAGGCTAGCTGTACTATCTGGTGGCTCATCTCTAGGATAATTGGGTTTTTTTTCTTTTTAAAGTAATTCAAGAGCGGGTGAGTAACAGTTTAGAACTGGTGTTGGTTTGAGGTTTGTGCAAGTTCTTATGGTCTCAGCACGCTTAATGTAACACTTCATATTGTGTACAGCATTTTAATAGAGTCTTACAAATGTGGGTGCTAAGAAAATATTTTTTTTAAAATACTCTATTTGATCCTGATAGCAATAAAGGGTGAGAGCAGATGCGTGAAGTGCACAAGCCCCAGGAGGACTGGAGGGCTGTGCGTTCCCTCCCTGCCCTCCTGGCAAGCCTGAGGACCGAGCATGCTGCAAACCAGCTGCAGGAATTGGTTTGGAGTGAAATTTTGGTCTGACAATATGGTTATTGACTTGGGTGGGATTTGACTTCATCCTTTGCATTTTACATTTATGCATGGGGAAGTGGAGGCTGACAGAAGAGAAAGAGGCTCTGTGCCCACCCGGAGTTACTCAGTACACCTGTGATAGGGACAGCCACAATTTGGCTCTAAAAATGACCTGAGAAGACTTTAAAATTCCATTTAACGCATTACCAATATAAACAGGAAGCATAATAAAGAGTTTCCACGTGGCCCACTCTGTGCCGTTTTTCAGCCTCAAGTACAACAGAATGATGAAATTGGTGCACAACTGCCCACTCCTTGTAATTAAGTAAATTAGACTTTCCTCAAAGAAGGCTTTTTTGTTGCTGATTTTCATAAGGCCAGATCTAAAGAAGGGCAGTATAAAAACAACAGGCACTTGTGTAAAAGCGTAGCTGGCAGAAGAACAAGTTTGAGTAAAAAGTCCACTCAAAATGAAAGTAAATTAATCATCATTGTTACCACATTCATTTGGAGTGATTACAGAAAATAGTGTTAAATAATAGCAGAATCATGCACATTTGACATTTACCTTTAAAATACACTATGTGGTAAAGAAAAACAAGCCTCCGTTCCCTTGGTTTAATTTATTCGTATAAAGTTTCTAAACAAGTTGTGTAATGAAATTGCATGCTGATGATAAGCATTTATTTGCACTGATTTGTAGCAGTCTGATCATTTAAATGCAATGTGTCATAAATATTTCCAGTCAGGGAAAAAACTGCAGATTCTGAAAACACTATCTTAACAATGTCTTGAATAGTTGTTGTTTATGTTTATGATCTGGAGTTGCTTGTAAAGCAGTTGACTCCTAACTAAGCTGATAGTTTTATTAATAGTATCTTAAAGTGATCCTTTTTGCCTTGATACGGGTTTTCACTGGATGCTGGTTCGTATAAAGTCCCTTTCACTGAAACAGCCTACTGACTTGTCACTGCAAATTCCAGCTGTGTTGGTATTAGAAAATACTAGTGGAGCTTACAGTATTATTACATTTTCTTGGAAGGAAAAATCACACAAACTTTTATATTACATGAAGGCAGATAAAAGCTAGAAAATAACACTGCCTGTAAACAAGAGCAAAATGGTGGTGTTCAGGCTCAGGATGAACGCAAGCATCTGGAATCCCACCCAGAACCAGCTCTGCAGCAGCTAGAAGGAGTACTGTCTGGCAGAGAAAAGCAAATTTATGCTCAGGAGGAGCACAGCCGATGGTGATATGCTGCATCTTCGTATGGGGGGGACGTGGAGGCAACACAGGATGAGGATTAAGACCTGAGCTGATAAGGGAAACACTGTGTTCTCGTCACCTGCTCTTGGGCCAGAGTGAACCACCAGCTGCCACTGTGCTTGATTCCGCCTGTGAAAGGAGCCTGACATGCTCCAACCTGAGTGGGGCACAAAACAAAAACACACATAGAAAATAGCAAACATTTGCATTAGATTTTGATGATTTCTTTTCTTACGGAATGAGAAAGAGCGGTGAGAGAAGTTTGTGTTCAGTAGAACACTTTGACTTGGGAATTGTCCTTAACACTAATTTGATTTCTGAAACTAAAACAGACTGGCTCTGTAGGATCCCATTTACTGGCATATGAATATTCTGCATTTCTGCATAATTAATAATTTTGTATTGGGCCCAGAAAGCCAGCTCAGTCTGCCCCACCCAGTTAGGGGACAAGACAACAAACACCAGGCACCCTGTGTAGCCTACCAGCCTACCATTGCTAAAATAAATGCAACTTTTTACAGATGATAAAACTAGTCAATGTGACATGGATTAGACTGGGAACACCCATGTAATTGCTTCTCAATCAGCAGAAGACCCAAGTCATCTTAAGCCAGATGGTGATTTCAGTCCTACTGCTTACCTGCTTGGTGGCAAAACGCACAGCTGGACTGTGGCATTCACTTACACAGGCATCTGATCAACCAGCTATGGTAGACCCTTCTTCCAGATTTTACCCTGAAACTTAAAAATTAACACACAGATATCTTTTTACTAACGTCTTCAATCATTCGGTTTTAATGTTTTCAAAGACAACCCACGTAATGTTTTCATACCTAATTTGTGTCCTCTTCTGCTTTATAACACTTACAGATAGATGCCTTGCCTGATTGTGCATATGCGGGTTATCCTTCTGTCCTGTGTTACAGGGAATAACAGGAGTGCAAAAATTCATCCTCCCAAGGCTTTGTGTGGGGACTGTTGAGGTAGCATCTGAGGTGTTACTGAAATCGTAATAGCAGCGGGTGCTGAGTCTTTAACAAAAACATCCTTTCTGCTGGAGGTTCACTAGGCACCGGAGCCTGATAGGTGTTAACAAATAAAAAGTGCCAGTTTGTTTAGACTAAAATTTTTTCGCTTTTCAGTCGCTAGAACTTCCCTCTTTCTTCTCTTTTGATAGAGCCTTAAATTCTCTAGTTCCCATAGTTAGAGGGGGGAAAAAACAACAACAAAAGCCGCATTTCAGTTGGTGAAAAGGAAGTACAAGGGAGGGAGAAATCAGAGCATTTGAATTTTTAACAAAATCACTTAAAGAAAAACAATAAAATTACTTGCTTTCGTAGAATTTTCAAGATAGTGAGTTTCTTTGCATGTACACACAACAGGAATTAATTGGAAGTAGCTACAGTAGTATTCAGAATAAACTTGCCAAGTCATCTGACCAACAGAATTTGAATTAAAACAGAACAAGAAAAGGGCCTAAGTAAGAGAGTAAGCCTGCCCATAAAAACAGTAAAGCTTTATACCTAAAGCAGATTGGATTTGTTACTCAGCGGCTCCTATTTTGTGAAGTTTGTTGCTTTATTTAGATGCAGAGTTTTGCTCTGGTTGCCTTTGTTCTCGCTGTCCAGAAGACTCGACGCATTGCATGCCGTGCACAGTACGGTTAGAGAGGGAGACCTGCAAAAGGACATCCAGCCAAGGCGCGTTGGCAGACAATAGCGGAACATCCTTTTCGTTGAAAGCGACTCATCAGGAAAGCATTGGTCCTGCCTGTCTGCATTTAGCTGAATGCAGATGAGAGGCATGATTAACACTAATGAGTGACCAGGGATTTATTGTTTACTTAGAGATAAGGCATGGGCTTCCTTCGTTGGCACTTTCTGCCAAACAGTTTGATCCTTTTAGTATTTGTTGCTTTTTTGGTACTGGTGCTTGTTGTTGCTTTAAGCGATTTCTTTCACCAAAATCTTTTTATCAATTGGGCTTCTTTTTCTTTATTTTTATTGCAAATTGTCTGAGCTGTTTGTCATTTGGGCCACAGTACTCTGGAGGTCCTTTACGTGCATCACATGTTCTGCATCCAACAGTGCTTTTTCTGTTCAGTGCTTGCCCTCCTCCCCAAAGCTGAAATAAATCAAAGTAGGTTGAGACTCAGTCGCAATAAATCAAGACCTGTCCAAAACTGGAGCCTGCCCAGTCAAAATGTCATAGCTTGGCTTTCACTGAGGATTAATTAAAGGCCTGATATAAAGCCCAGATGTGCTTCAGGAGAGTAGCAAACTGCCTGGTGGTGGCTATACTAAAAACCAAGTCTCCCCATGAATCTGCCCACCCAAGAACATGGAGGAGGATAAGGCTGAGGAAAAGGGAAGAAGGGAGGGGAGGAAAGAAGTAAACTGAATCAAGCATGATTTTATAGCATCTATGTTGGCGGAAAACAAGACGAGCTCTATGCTAGAGCACCTCTGGAAAAATACAAAGCGTGTGTGTGTGTATTTCTAACAGCAGCAGAAAACATAATTGTTAAAATGTTGAACATTAATCAGGAGTGGGATAAAACTAACACAGTGAGTGAACTTTTGCACTTTTTATAGTCAAAAAAAATATATATGTGGCATGCCCAGTGACTGAGTTTGCTCGGTGCCTGTTTTACATTAAATTCCTGAAAGTCATCTTGACTAAAATAGTTTAGCTGAAGATTCCTGAGGCTCTGCTAGGGACAGATATGGAAATGTGCCTGTATCTAAATTCGGTATATTTGAATATAAATATGTAAAATACACTTAAAATGCATGCTGCTTGCATTATGGCCTTTGTAATACTCCAACTTCAGTTCCAGAGATATAAGGATTTAATTGAACAGTGTGCATGGAATGACGCCTTTTAAAAAAGTGACAGGCAGTGAAAGAGTGTTGCAGCTTAGTTGTGGGACACAGTGTAAGGCTATGCTCACTCTTTTTTGCATGCATAGAAATACAATTTCTTGGGGAAAAAAATTAAAATAATAGTATCTGATTGTTTATACTGAAATTAAATAATTTGCCTGAATAAGATTAATCCAACATTTATTATCATAATTGGTTTCGGTTTCTTTGAATTTGTTGTGTGTAAGTAATGAGTATGCATACGTGCTCTGATAAGATGCAGTGTTAGAATTTCATAGACCTGGATGAGTGGTTCTGGGATGGCAGGAGAGATCCACCGAGCCGCGCAGGGCTGTCCTTGGCTCTTCAGTCTGGTGTAGCGATGGATGTGTAGTAAGTCACTACTTATATAGCAGTCAGTTGTGATACTCTGGCTATACCTAGGCATGGGGTGTTCCTATGCATATATATGTAGGGACTCGTGTATTCATTTACTTATGTATCTTTTTAGGTGACATCCTTTCTAGTCTCTCCTCTGCCCAAAATAAATGAGTGCCACCTTGCAAAGCAGGCAGAAAAGGGGGAGATAAGGAGCTAAACAAGAGGGGTAGATTAAGGTCTTATTTCTGCAAAATGTGAGCCAGGAGTATAACAGTTCTTTAAGGGCCCAAGAAGGTCTGATGAAAGCCAGGGTTTGAGGGAAGTTCAGCGTCAGGCTTCACAGTCCTGCTGCCTCTGTGGCTTGTCCTTGTTGCACATGGTAGATGCACGTTTGTGCCACCTTGGCAAAACAGAACCGTGATGAGCCCTGGCTGTAACATGTATGTCAGATGGCTAGCAAGTAACAGGTTTTGCTCTTCAGCAGTCCCTCCTCCTGCACAGTGAGGAGAAACCCGGTGATCGTGATACCTTTCCTCTGCAGAGTCATTGTGCCTAGGAGAAACTTGCAACACTGGTTGTGTACACACTTTTCCATAGCTCACCAAAGGACAGCTGATGTCTTGTGCATGGTCCTGTCTCCAAAGGAGCCCTTCAACGTTATTCTAGCACCTTCAAGCTCCCTGCTCATACCTCAAGTCTTTTGGCACAGCCCCTTTGTGTTTTCCACACAGTCTTGATTTTGAGACGCTCTCCGTTTTCTTCATCAAACTTTACCTACGCTGTCTTCCTCATACCCTACTTCTTCCAATAGCAGTTCCTTCTTTTTAATTCTGGTCTCTCACATGCTCCCATATGAATGTTGCTTCATGTCGTTGATGTGTTCACCATACCCGTTTTAGACGGCAGACCCTTCATGGATCTCACTGCTATTACCGCTGTTATTGCCACTAGTTACAGGTGCTGAAAGAGTAAACTTGCCAGGACTTTTAACAGGGGAATTCTCTGATGTCAGGGAGGGTTGAGGAGAAAATCCCTGTCATGTTGCAGAGGTTGTTAGTGTCACGGAGCAGCAGGAGCGGGGCTGCACCATGAAGGGGACAGGCTGTGTGCTGACAGTGACACCAGCAGTCAGTGCCCTTGCCAACCAGGGTACAGTCCTGCAGCATCTGAGCTGGATGGACAGAGGCTGGGTGCAGGTAACAAGGTCCCATTGACAGCTCCAGCCAAGGTGAGGTGATGAATCAGGTCCGGAGTCCATCCAGGAGGTCCAGTCAGGAGCAACAGAAGGGGCTGGAGACCATCCAGGAGAACCAGTGAGTGAGGCGGGACAGAACGGGGCCAAGGTATGCCTACAGGACAGCTCAGGCAAGACTTGGGTGTCTGGGCTGAAATGGAGCCCCCGGACCCATGTGTAGAGTGACACCTCGGTGCAAGAATGAGAAGAGGAGACTTGTGGAACACTTGTGCAGTGAAGGAAAGGAACCACTACCAGATTACATTTGTTTTAGCTAAACAATAATAAAATGTAGCTGGAGGTAGAATGGGAAGAGTCTGGAGTTTCATTTTATTTAAAGTAGGGGGTTTACCCAATTAACACCAAATTACTGTGTTTCAGTGCCTCAGCATATTGGGCGGTGGAGAGCAAGCCCCATGCAAGCGTTCCCTCTGGAGACAAGGAGTCAGTGTGCCTTGCATGACTGCAGGGCTACTCACCTCTGGGAACAATAGGTGGCTTTCAGGCGGCCAGCCTGGGCCCCGCACTCCAGCTCCCTTCCCCTTTCGGGGGCAGCTGTAGAGTCCCATTTGGGAATGCGTTACTGTGCCGGGGAGAGCCTGGACAGGAGAGCACCAGAGGAGAGAAACTTGCTGCTTGCACGGGGAGCTAGGTGGTGTGACACCGATACTGCAGAGCTTTGCAAGAGAGAAACACATACAAGAAGCTCCGCTGTGGTCTTTCTTTATGGCCATATCGTTTTCAGTCTGTAATTTCCTATAAAAATTTCACCATGAGTTTAAATTTAGCAAAGCCCATCAAAGTCTGGGAACTTCTTAACATTTTTGTTTGTAACAAATTTTAACAAAGTTCAGCCTTTGAGCCAGGATTAGAAAACACTGAGAAGGCTGTGCTAAATTTAAAAATCTGCTTTAGTTTTAAATGCCTTTGCAAGCTGTTACTTCTGAAAGTGAACTATGCCTTTGCTCTCTGTGTGTGTAAAGGAAAGGAAAAAAAAAAAGATTTAAAAGGCTAAGTGGTTAAAATTTGACAATTAGCTACTGTACATGCTCAGGAGCTTCCCCAGCTTTCCCCTCAACCCATGTTTTCTTTATCTCCTGGGTGGTCCCTACCATCCCTGTCTGTTCTTCTAAGACCCCATCCCCCCTTTTCCCTGTCTTTGCCTTCCCTGTAGTGGGGGCCCTCTCATCCCAATCACCGTCCTTCCTGCTGGGAAGGCTGAGACCCCTTTGGGAGCCAGCCAGTGAGGTTCTTTATTTCATACTTGCAGAACCAGAGAGACAAGTGGTACAGAAGATAAGATGACAGCTTTCTAGTGTGGGAAATTATGCTGAATCTTGAACCTCCCAAAGCTGGGCCCAGATGAACAGCACAAGGAGCGTGTCCTGGCTGTCAGGGATGCTGGGTGATTTGTCCTTAGCACTTTTGGAAGCAAATCTTTCCTTCCTGCCTTAGAGAACTGGCTATTCAGCTGATGCAAGTCAGTGGATCCCATTCAAAACCATAGTATTATGCTAATTTATAATGGCTGCATAGCTCTCTAGGGTAAGGTGGATGCAGAAGCATTAACCTACAGGTGGACTTTTCTCGGTATCCTTTTTTGGATGGTAGAAAGTTTATTAGCCTGGACAGTGTGTCTCTGTGAGACAGGCAGACAAGGAAGTTGTACTGTGCAGCAGGTTTGTCTTCTTGGTGGGTCTCTGAAAGCAACTGGAGAGAGCTTTAGGTCAAGCTTTATGTACTCCAGAGATCTGCCTCACTTAACTCAGCTGAACTATAGTATTACAGTATTTCTTCCCCTCTTCCCTGCAGCCTGGAGGCAGTTAGGTCTGCGTAAAGGTATGGTAGAAGATCTTGTCCTGGGTATACACAGGCCAAACTTCTTGGGAGATGCGTTATTGACTTCAGTCTTCTGTTATAGTCACCAAGGAAGTATTTGCAGTGCTAGAAGCAGAAACAAATTATCCTTACTCTCTCTTCAGGGTCTCGATGACATTGTGCCCAGCAGTTCCTGTTGACTTGAAAACTCATGGAAGGGCATTGCCTGTGAGTTTTCCTGTCAGTAAGGATAGTAATAATGTGATTTTTGGAAGATGTAAGTAATGCCTACAGTATGGAAATTGCTTGGTGTGGTAACTCATATTCATCTTGAAACAACAGTGTGAGTCTCAGCTCTGTCAGTTCAGTAACAGTTTCTTAAAACTATTTTTTATCTTTGCTTCAGAACTTTATTGTGTACAACTCGTCAACTCACGAGCATCCTCAACATCAGCATGATGGGACCTTAAATTGAAAATGAATGTATAAAAAAAACTTGTTCTTAAAAGTGAAAATGTCTCAGAATACTATTTCCCCATTTCCTTGCTATAGAACACAACAATAATGGTGTAAAACGCTTGAAAGTCTGGTAATTAAGGAATTAATGGCTTACAGGACTGCAGTGTATTGTGATCAGTCAATCACTTAGCCTGTGATGTCTCTGAACTTTTCACTGTGTAAGATATTATACCGTATTTGCTTAATGCAATTATGGAATAATCCTTGGTCCAGTTTCCTGGAACAATACAAACAGCCTTTCTTCTCTCCATGTGTTCCTGGTTTACAGCCTAGCTTGGAAGGGAGCTGTGTTTGTGAACTTTTGTTTCCCTTCACATTGAGGTCCAATTCCAACTTATTTCTTATTTGATTTTCTTTTTGAAAATGTTTGTGTTCCATTGTCAGCCCAATGTACGTTTTGTTGAAATCTTGTCTTAGAGCTTATCTAACTGGATAACGATTGGAAGAAATATTCATTTCATTATATAAAAGGGTTAATAGTGTTGTGTTTGTTTTCCCCATTTTGCTTTTAATCTCATCACATAGGTAGAAGATTTCATGTTATCTTCAGTCTCAAATTACTTACCTTTTTGTTGAAGTTTGGACAAAACCAAAACTCTGCATCTGACCAGCCCTATTTTCAAAGCGGATCAGGCTGGATCAACTCTTTGTATTTAGTTCATATCTCCTATTTAAGAAGGAGGGATAAATTTCTAGTTAACATGTTTGGATAAAACTCTGGGTCTAGCACCTAATAATTTCCTCTTCCTTTGCAACCTATTAAACTGTGGAAGAGAGGGGGAAAGGGATTGTCTGAAGGTACTTTTTGAACTTAAATTTGAAGTTAAATATATTTTAAAGTTTTTATATTTGAAAAGTACTACTTCTATGAAAGTACAAGGATTCTGCTAATATTTTTATGGGCTGGATATATTTTGAAAAAACAAAGTAATTGGAAAATGTTGGATGTGCTGTAACCACCGTCTGCCCCTGCCTTAAAAAATGTGCATGGTTCCATACACACATTTTAAATGATCCATAATATATCATCACTTACTACAGTACTTCATTCATGTAGGTGTTAGGTTTTGTGTGCAAAAGGTCAAATCTTTTCAAACTTAATTCTGAACGCCTGTGTTTTGTAACAACCTAGATTTTCTTTGAAGTTGGAATATATATTTTTAATATAATAATTCATCATTAGCTAGAGGGAAGAAAGAAAAAAAAATAACCCCACGTTCCTGCTTCAAATCAAGTTGACTGAGGTCTTTTGGTTGATTGTTCATATTTCTAACATCGAATTCCATAGTTTAGATGTTATGTGTTAAAAGCTCTAGAAATGAGGTTACTTCATAGCCCTTGAACGTTTCTGTCCTAAACAAAAGACAGAGCATTTCAAATGTGAAAGTTGGGAAAGGAGGAAAGAAGTAGTTAGTGAATTATTTGTCCTATATACCGTGTTTTAAATTAATATAAGCTTGAAGTTAGCTTTTGGCATTACTTGAGCTAATTCTTTATAAATCCCTTTAAAATGCACACTAGACCTGGAACATTTTTTTTAGGGCCAAAGAGTATCAGTGTAAAATTAGAAAAACAATATCTATGAGTTTGTTCTCTTGGCTTCTGGGAGCTGAGTGGGTGGTGAGGAGTCCCTTCCTTGTAATAATGTTTTTACAAATAGAAATTTTGCAACAGTTTAAAGAAGGTAACTCAGATGGAAAAAGAGGAACATGTCAGTGCATTTCATTCCATTGTAATGCCTTTTATAAAAAAAAAAAAATCCCCTTCAGAACAGAGAATAAGTGATGAAAATTATCATGGGTGAAATAATGAAACAAGTAGGGATTAGAAAAAATATACAAGTAGATCTGTTAACTTTGTTTAGATTTAGTAACTTGGCTTTTTAAATGTGTTTCAGAAATTTTACACAGTGCTGCCTGTTCGTGTCATTACAATTAGGGGTCTCTTGGTATTTCAATTACCAGAGAATGTTTTCTTGCATTTTTAACCTAACATTGAAAACAGAAAAAAAAAAAAAAAAATATTACCCAGCTCATTTTTTGACTGATGTTGGAGCCCAGGTGTAAAGTTTTAAACTGAATTTAGCCTGAGTTCATATTTTTTGTAATGTGTACTGTAATTTTTCAGCATGTAAGTTATTATTATGAATAGTTAGCGTTCAATATACAGTCAGGATCCTTGGCTGTGCCCAGAATTTGCTTAGTTGTGTCATAAAGAAGGGGCAACGGCATCTTTCTATTTGCAGCAGTACTTTCAGGCTGGCTACAGACTGCACCATCCCCCAAGTTGCTTGGGGCCCTTGGACTCATTCCAGTGGCTAGGTGATATGGGCTATCAAGTATGGCCTGGTCCTCCCTCCTGCCCTCCCTCCAGGCATCGTGCCTCTTATGGAAGCTGGGGAGGACAGTGATGCTGCTCAGAGGTCTCTGTGATGCCAGGAGTCTCCCCTTTCTCTATTTTCAGGTTCATTCAGCAGTTTTTCTGTCTGGTTTGCAGTGCAGTGGAAGTTGACCCCCCCCCCCATATGCTTGTTGTGTGGTGATATTTTTTTTTATCAGCTGATAAAAAGTAGCTTGAATTAAATACCAATTTACTGTTGGCACAGAAGATCTGGCAGTCAGCTGAGTCAATAAGCCACTAGATAAGGGTTCTTTGCTGGGTAAAATTTACTGGCTCAATGATTCCGTCTTGGAAAGTAGTGCAGCCCTTTCCGAAAACCAGAGAGGCAGGCCAGACCGAACATTTCCGCACCGTTCTTTGGGCCATGGCACATGTGCTGGTGGCGCACATCGGGGGGCCCGCATATGGTGGCTCCAGTTTTGGACAAATTTGCATTTGGCTCAGGTTATTATGAATTCCATTTCTCTTAACTTGAATTTACTCAGGGGAAGGAAATTTGAAATTTGCAACATGAAAATATTGAGAAACTTCAGCAGTGATTATTGCAAGCTCCCAATGCGAATTTATACAATCCTGCAATAGAGCTCGACTGATTTCAGTCCCACAGCCCCCACAACACATGATCTACACTGAAAGCCTATTTGGGAGAAATGTGCAGCGGGTCCATTTGGGCTTTTCGCATTGTGGTGCATTTAAACTGACCAGGGATTCACTTAGGATGGCCAGCCACAAATTCTGGAGCATCGCACAGAGCTGATCTGGTGACAGGCTTTGTTCTCCTCTGCTTCCTTCACATCTGAGAATAGGCATCTGCAGCCTTCAGGGCGCAATGTAAACTGCCTGATATCTTAGCCTCTTCCTAGACATATTGGATTGAGTGCCAGATATAGAAGAGTTTAAATCAGGGGATCCTCAAATACACTAAAGCCTGCCTGGAATGCTCTGTTGTTCTAAGAAATTTGTATGAAAACTTCAAAACTCAATTTGAGGCAGGGAAAGGGGTAAGGTTTAGAAGCATTTGTTGCCTGCTACAGCCAGGTAACAGTGACCATAGGAGCCAATCAATACAATAAATATAAGTGACTCTGAAGCCCCTTAGAAACCATTTTCTTTTGCCTTCCTGCCCATTCTTAAAACCTAATACACAAAGGATACTTTTCCATTGAAAACAAAACAAAATGAAGACATTTTAAGTTTTACCCATTCTCACTTGCAATGCGTTTTGCATGTGCAGTGTGACCCAGTTTATTTGATTAAATTATAATTCCAGATTTCAGCCTGCAGCAGTATCTATAGAGTATCCATTCCTTACTTCAAGCCTTTTAAGATCTGACGTGACCACCACTTGGAGGGAGGCTGTCGGGCTACTCATGATGCCTGCAACTCACTCAGTCCCCATGCCCCCAGCAAATCTTCAACTAGTATAATGGGAAAGATGTCACTACGCAGACACATAAGTTATATTTTTATTTCCAGATATACTGTAGGTACCTCTATTGTGACTGACTTTGGAGGAACTGACTCTCCTGTGGCTAGAATTGGGGCTGGGAGGATGATGAATAATAACAAGGTCAAGATTACAGTGGAGTGATGGAAAATCTGATTTCTCCCATCATCGAGTTCATAATATTATGACTCATAGTTGGAAGAAGGTGGGGGGGAAGGTGGCACCTCTTGGCAAGAAGAGAGGAGAAACACGCAAACCATCGCTCCACCCTAAAAAGCTCTCACACTTGGGAAAAAAATGATACAAAATACCGGTGTCTCTGGAAGTTTGCCTCAAGAAATGTGACCGAGAACATCTGATCCCTGAGCATATTTTTCAAGAGAGTTTTTTGTATTTGTAAGATGCCATGGCCACCAAAGGGAGTGCTGCCGATAAGGTGTCAGAAATGTCCGAGCAAGATTTCCTTCAGTCTTTGTTCTTGGTTTTTACCTCTGTAAAATGAACACAGTCTGGGTGCCTCACAGAGACAGTTACAAAGCCAAGCTCAGTAAGAATGGCAGTTAAGCTGTAAATTGTCACATCAGTAGGTATTATTATAGCTAATTACAAATACTGTTATTCTGGAGGTACACTTATGAATTTGCAGGATTTCAGAAAAAGTACTAGCCCTTGTAATAGATAAAAAAATTAGATGTAATATGGGTCACAATTCAAAGGGAAACTTTGTGATGGCCAAGTCAAACCCAAAAACCAATCAAACCAACCCGCGAAAAAAACCCCCGATACAAATCCTCCCAAAGAAATTTTGTCTTCCAGTTCTGAAATCAGCCACTTGATGTAGTCATATAGCATTTCTTTCATTGAAAGAGGTCCTAGATTAGATTATAGAGTGTGAGTAAAATATTATTCTAGTTAATTATGATATTAATATTTGTAAGGTTAACAATCTTTCCAAAACAGGGTAGCCTGTGATTTCTTTTTATTTCAGTGAAGAGAATTTTGGCAACCAAGATGAAAGGGCTTGTTTATTTTGTCTCCAGGTATCTGCTGATTAGTTAATTAAATATTTTCATCAGCCACAATGACCTCTGTATTTGGGCCGCGTATTGGTTTACACGGGATTTCCCATAGCAGTGACTTTGTGCTGCGTTGACTTCAGGTTACAGAAATAAAGCCTGCCCCATCCATTGTAAACCTGGTTTCTTATCGGGCCGAGTAGTAGCGTACATCCTCTGAAATCTGTGCTTTTGGCAGGGAAATGAAACTGAGCTGAGCCGGTCCTGCTAGCCCAAAGTTCCTGCTTTGTTAAAAGGTTCATAGCAGGTCAGGTATTTTTCAGTATATTTTTAAAAGCTTGGTTGAGCTAATTTAATTTCTGTTCATTAATTCCTCCCCCACGCCCCCCTTCAGAATAAACGGCCCTTCACACGAATCCAATTTAGCTTCAATATACCTTATTCACACTGCCTTTTATTGCAAGCCACAGTTCAGCCAGCTGTAAGATTGCCCAGCTGCCTCAGGTTTCCCAATTTAGCTCTGGAAATGATTTCAGCATGGCTAAAACTTTTCACTGGCCAATTTGGAAACAGGATTCAACTTGTGAAAAATGTCCCAAAATGGCCACTGAAAGGAAAATAAAACCAAAAATCACACACAAAGAAAGGTGGGGCGTGAGGAGATCTGGCTGGGGATTTTTTTTCCTAGGGCGAAAGGATGTGTATGGGCCACATCGCAGAAGTTGAAAATCAATTCTTAGCCTTGCACTTCTGCTACCCTCTGAGGGACTTCTCTTCTTGGCCTGGGCTTAATTGCAGCACTGATATAAACAAGGGGCTTAGTGTGAAACTCTGTACAGGCAGCTGGAGGTGAACTGGCAGTGAAGACCAGGATTGAGTTTAGTATTGAGGCAAAATAGCTTGGTTTTATCTGGGAGCAATAGTAGGAAGGGAAAAAAAGGTTTGCAGCTGTGTGGTGAGAATGCATGTCTAATCAAAGAAGTCCAAGGCATCAAATGTTCGTATTTACATGGCTAAGGGTAAAAAATAGTAACACTTCCATGTCTTAAACACCACTGAACTTCAAGCTATGAACAGAGGTCCTGCCATTAGATCCGAGTTGTATTTTACAGTGTCCATGTGTGTGCAGCTCAACAAAGGGTTGATTAAGCATGGATTTATTGTTGCACTTTTATAGAAAACCTTAGCATGTCTTGCAGTTTATAGAGACAGACATGTTAATGAAAGCCCTTTGGCAAACCTAGAATTCCAAAATAGGCAACACTCAGAAAGTCTGGTCTTGCAGCTAAGAAGAAAAATATTCATATACACTGTGATCATGTAAATACTTTTTGATCCTGTATATCGATCACAATAATTAGGGAGCAGAGCACGAGACTTATTTGCCCACATAACACTTTGTCCAACAGACCATATTTGTATTTAAACGGGATTATTTCTGGTTGGTTGTAGTAGAATGCTTTTAAAAAATCACAGTCTTTTAAAATTTGTTATTAGTTGTAAATAACTAACTTACAACTTAGTGAAGGTAAGGAGAGGCATATATCTTTTGAGGCTAATGGAAGTCACAAAGATACCATCAGGAGGGACAGGAAGAAAAGCACAGTTTTTCATATGAGCATCCTCAGCTACATTCATATGTTTTTGTGTGGGTGGAATTTTTTTCCCCAACACTTTGCAAATATTGGTAGTATTAGAATGCAGCTCTAAAAGGAAAATCTGATCCATTAGACGTTTTTAGTTAGGAAGTGTTATTTGACTTCCAAAGGAAGGGAAAGAGAATTCTTGACGCCTGCTACTGACAATTTAACTAATAGCTTCAAATGTATGCCTGTATGCATCATTACCCTCACCGCATGCACTTTTTTGTCCTTCTTTGCCTTCTAAAACTTACGTTCCCTGTAAAATCTTGGTCACTATCATTTTAGAAGGTCTCAGCTGCAAAAACTGAAGTTCAGGGTCATGACAATTACATGTCCGCATCTGTATATCAGTAAAAAAGAATGAAAAAAATATGACCATCTGTTAGTGTTAA
Organism: Burhinus oedicnemus; assembly: GCA_008921705.1. NCBI lineage: Eukaryota > Metazoa > Chordata > Aves > Charadriiformes > Burhinidae > Burhinus > Burhinus oedicnemus. Next base: position 82,873 of record VFFE01006665.1, on the reverse strand, counting down.
GCAGATGAGCATTTCTAATGAGGTGAATTTATGCCTTTGCCTAATGGTAAGCACTTGCTTAAGGGGTTTTTTTCTTCATCAAAGCAAAAAAAGCCTTGGTTGTCCTAAGTGTGCAACTTCATGGTAGAAGATGATGATGATGACTTAAATGATTATATCTAAAATAAAGCAGGATTAAAAATAAAATTCCTTGTCCGCTGTTTTTAGTTTTAAACAAATTAGCCTAGGAACATATGATATGCCAAAGTGAGACAACAACAATATTTCTGTAGGTTTATTTCTTTAGAACTTTGTATGGAACTCTTATATAGGTAAACAATGTTTATTCTGGTTATTGCACTTGGGGAGAAGAGACTCTCGCTATTGTGCTGCATGCATGCTTATTTTTATGATAGTTTAGACGACTTTGGTAACTCCCCCCCCCATCAGTGAAGAAATGTAATTTTGCAAAAATGTCTAGTATGATGATCTCCGAGTTTTTTCCATGTAATCTCAATTATATGGGCATCTAGTACATTGCTGCAAAAGTGCTGGGGCAATTGACACTTTGGAACAGCTGACTCATACTAGTTGTTAGCTTCAGTGTTGTCTTTGAGAAGCTGACCCGTACAACTACACTGTGGGAATCAACGTGTTTAAAATTATTTGCGGATAGTCTGCAGTTTTTCAGGGAGGGAAAAGCACTGAGGACAGGTTTTCAAAAGTGCTCATCATCCAATTATGTCCCCAGATGTTTTAAAGATCTCCTCGTCACTCAACAAGCTCTCAGTGCAAGCTACCTACTACTGAGTTGTTTCTGGAGTATGACTCTGTGTGGGAAGCAATTACTGATTGTGCAAACATTTTAGGTCATGAAATAGATTGTTTATTTTATGTGTTACCCATTCTCTTGGGACCCAGACCAAGATCAGAGCCCCAGTTCTGCAGGAACTCCTCAAGGAGATCATGGCAAGTCCTTTCTTGAAGGAATTTACACTTTTCCGCAGCCAGCCTGAGCAGCATGAACATCATGAGACATTTAAATAGACATGGGAAATGGGAAGGAGTGCAAAGTAAGAAAATACTACATGAAAAAGTAGAATATAGCAGACACGTGGAATAGGGCTGCTGTGTAGAGACTGAGGGAGGAGTGGGAGGGGACCTCTGGAAACAGCTGTTTGTCATGGGGGAAAAATGTGAGCACTGCTTTTAAAAAAAAAAAAAAAAAAAAAAGGAGTTGGACACTGATGACGACATTGTTGCCCCAAGGTCCCTCTTTCAGCTGCTTGTCATGGATCTTGCCAGCTCAGTTTTTGGCTTCTTTCTCTTAGCAGCTTTTCCTCCTCATGTTCACATGGCCAAAGGAAATGAGGAGTCTGCTTCACCTCTGGTGCTTCTGAAATGGGATCTCCAATGAGCTTTTCTCTGTAGAAGATGCGTTGTGTAATGTTTTGTTGAATACTAGTGATGTTTCAATCCAGAAACAGCAAAGCAGCAATAAAAAGTAGTTGGGTATTGTTTGCTTTTTAATTAAAGATAGATAGTTGCACACTGCAAAACATTATTCTGAAAAAGGAGGTATGAGGATAGGATAAAATAATGTCAAATTTCAAACTCACTTCATTTTAAAATCTAGGTGCAAAAAGATGATTCTTAACCTTTTTTCTAAAAACTTTGTTTAGAGCAAAGGTGTAGCTATATATTTTATTTAAGAATTATGTGTTCATGGCTTTATATACTTTGCCACAGCCTTGGCTGCCTTTGAATGCTCTTTTAGTTTTGTTAATAAGTCATTATTCATAATGTTTTTGCCACTGAATACCTTGTAGTTTCTATTACAGGCCCCTTAAATTGTCTGTGACAAAAGGTGCTGGCCACAAATGTATTTCAGAAATTCCATGCAGAATATTACTTAGATATTTTTATTTTTTTTAAAATCTGTATCTTAGAACTGCATAAAACTCCAGACTTTGTTTCTATAAGCACACCAAAATGAAAGAGAATTTGGATTTCCTGTGGAGTTCGTGTCTGTTTTCCCATTTGCCTTCTTTGTTGGAAGTTAACATTTTGTTCTAGCTGTGATATGTGTCAGGAAAATGGGGGAAGTGGAAATGCAAGAATCGTGGAATTCTGTGGGCAAATACCCTTTCCTGTCTTCCTTAGAGAACGTCAAAACTTTGGCATTAAAACACTGCTATACTTTTTTTCTCTCTCTCTCTACTGAGGCACACATGCCCTTTTTTCTTATCTGTGAAATATGGTTATGTTCTTCTAGAAATGTTTTGAATAGTGTCTTGGAGCCAAAAAGAAATGAGAGAAGCAATTTACAAGTCTGTATACAAAATGTATGTGATCATTTGATTTAATTTCTTACGCATTAGGCAAAGTTTCTTAAAAATAATTGCTAACATAGATTAGGAAGATAAGTTTGACAAAGCCAATTGGCATATTTGATGGGAAACCAATTCATATATTTGTTTTTATGCCAAAGACAAAGGGGGATGTTATGCAAATAATCATTTATTAAAATTAAAGCCTGGTTTAGACTGTCACAACTAAGTTTACATAGACTATTGAGGCATTCAAATCTAATCTCTCAGTTGAGATATTGGGCAGAGTTACCTTTTCCATGGGAATGTTATTTTGTGCTTTTTAGTGAATGCGTTGATATCATATTAAAATAATTTCTAGGAATTTGGAGGGAGAGGGAGGAAGAAGGGAAAGGAAGTAGTAGCTCTTGAGTAAGTAATTCTTGAATAAATTGAGTAAAACTGCAAGTGTATAAGAAAATGGAAGCATTTTTCTCCTATTAAATCCGATAAAATATTGACCTAATCTGAGGATGCTTAGATTTTTTTCTAAAATTCTAGTTTTACAACAATCTCCAGTTTTCTTTTTATTAAGACATTCTTTATTAAGTGTGAATGTGTGCCCAGCTCACTCTTTTAACAAATCTTTTTTAAAGCCTCTTGAATTTTCTAGACTCCATGTTGGAAAAATATTTCCATACCAAAAGTTACTGTTTCATCTGCATAGTGCCATCTGATGGAACTATCTGATATAGATGAATCGAGGTCTTTGCTGGCATTCCCAGCTTATTTGGAAACTCCATTAGTTGAAATATTGCTTGCAGGGAAGTGTGATAGCAGTCATTTCAGGGCACCTTTCACATTTGAGTTTTTCCGTTGAGCATCTCATTCACTGAGGTTTTTTTATATAGAGTCACAAGTGAATGATATACTTGCAGAGAGAGCAGGAAAGTGCATCTCTTTCAGATTTACAGGAACAAAATAGTTGAGCCATAAAGAGTTCTGTTGTCTTCATAGGCAACTGCATTTTTTTATTTTTTATTTTTTTAAGAGTCATTGGATGTCCATGGAAGTTGTGAAAATCCCTTTCCTGAGCTTGGAATGCGATGCATCTTGGAAACGCAGATGCTGACTTTCGGCAGTCTTATGAAGGGGCAGATGGAATATGCTTGGTTACTTTTATTCAGAACGTAAATCTAACAATCTTCTACATTTTATTTAGATTTTTAAGAGAGATTAGTGCTCTAGTTCTTGAATGCTTCCATTTTGGTATGCAGATGCAGTCTGCCTGTTGAAAAGGTGAGGACCATTCAATTCAGGAAATCGAGTCCCTTTTCAGTATCTGAAGTTGAGCATTCAGGAGCTGAGGTGCCTAGAATAATGGGCTGCTTTTGAGAATGTGGAGATGATTGAAAATGCAGAAATGCTTGTTTCCTTACCTTACTGCTTTTAAATAATTTTTTTTAAAAAATAAGGAAAAAGAAAAAAGAAAAAAATAACCCAAACATTTTCCAGGCAAACACTGGTTTTCTAACATGCAGTGAAATGACTTTGAAAAGGTTGATGTGTCTGATGACTTAATTGTTGGCTTCAGGATTTTCAGTTTTCTTTGGTTCTGATGCTCTGGGGAATGGCATAATAAATAATTTGGTCTAGCAGCATGGCAGATAGCTGGAAAAAATTGAGTTTTGCCCATTTCTGAGGACACTTTGTGTTGGGCCTGGGAAGTGTGTGCTTGTACCTCTTTCAGGTATGGAGGTCTGTCTGACCTGTTAGGCTCTGGAGGGAGCACCGGTTTGGGAAATATATCAAACAATGAAGATATTTGTAACTTTGGGCTCTTCAAGCGTAGTTCAGCTAAGGCGCTCTGCCATGGGCTGGGCTGTAATGCCCTCCCTCTGGTTAATGCTCCACTTGGCTGGAATAAGCTGGGTCCAGAGGAGGGCCACAAAGATGATCAGAGGGCTGGAGCACCTCTCCTATAAAGGCAGGCTGAGAGAGTTGGGGTCGTTCAGCCTGGAGAAGAGAAGGCTCCGGGGAGACCTTATAGCAGCCTTCCAGTTTCTGAAGGGGGCCTACAGGAAAGAAGGAGAGGGACTTTTTACAAGGGCATGTAGTGATAGGATGAGGGGTAATGGCTTCAAGCTGGAAGAGGGGAGATTTAGATTAGATCTCAGGAAGAAATTTTTCACTCTGAGGGTGGTGAGGCACTGGAACAGGTTGCCCAGAGAAGCTGTGGATGCCCCATCCCTGGAAATGTTTAAGGCCAGGTTGGATGGGGCTTTGAGCAACGTGGTCTTAGTGAGAGGTGTCCTTGCCCATGGCAGGGGAGCTGGAACTAGGTGATCTTTAAGGCCCCTTCCAACATAAACCATTCTATGACTATGATTATGGGAGGGAGAGCTCAGGCTGGTGTGGAAGTTGTTTCTTCAGAATTCAGTGTCTTCTGTTTTACTTGCATTTTACCCTTGCCTACATCACTGATCAGCCTCGATAAGAAAGGAACGAAGTCAGCTGTGAAGTGTATTAGGGGAATAATTTGATGGTCTCTAGGGCATAGCTTCAGGATCCAGTCCAGCAAAGTGCTGGAGTCCTCCTACAGCTGCTCACTCTCCATAAAAATACAGCGTTTAAGAGAGCACAACGGGTTTTCTGTAAGGTCACTGTCATTTTTTACATTCTTTCATTGTCTTTTTTTCCTCCCCACCCCCCCCAAAACAAAAAATACCCTGATGACAACTACAGAGTTTGTTGAAATCCAGGGTTTGGGGTTTGTTGGTTGGTTGGGGGGCGGGGCATTTACTGCGTATCTTCCAGATTCTTGTATCTGTTTGAATGCAGGTTTAAATTAAAAGTTCCAGTTCTTTGCGGGGATGTGTGGACGCATTAAACTGATATATGTGCTAGATAAAGGTGTAGTTAAAAGTGTGGGAGGACTTCGTTTTTCCCAGGGTAACTTTTCTTATTTCTCTTTAAAATGAGAAGTAATTGCACTTATCTCTGTAGCATAAAGCTTATCTCCACCATAATTTAATTTTTGTCTAGTATATTCTAATAAATTATAGACCCTTATTATTTTTCCAACACAGATGCCCATTATGACATTTCTAGGTCAGATGACTTCAGATCGCAGACTGTTCCTTAAAAATGATCATGCTGTTCTATTTTACCCGTTAAGTGTACAGAGCATCCTTTTAACTTCTCAAGGGAGAGATGCCAAATTATTTAAGTATTTAATGTTTTATCATGCACTTAAGTTAATTTTTCATTGACTCCGGCAAAGCTTCCCCACACTTCACAGTTGAACCAGTATTTTGAAAGTTAACATTTGGCAGGGAGTTTATGGACAAATGATAAAACCTTGTAGCCTGTAAAGATAAATCTTGAGTAGCTGCCAGTAGGTAAATGACTAACTTCAATTCAAGCAATTTAACAGCAATCAGTTTGAGGTCAAGTAACCCTGGACAGTGTAGTTTAATGTATCGTCTTTTTTTCTTTTCTCTGCAAGTAAACCACCGCTGACTTCTGCTCTCGTCATTTAACTTTTTTTAGTACATTTCCTGTAGATTGTTCCCCTCAGAAGTCAAGTAAGGTACTGCCAGGATTTGAAGGGGACTGGGAACATCAACAAATGGAAATGACACTAATGTGAACCAATGGATTATTTGCATTCCAGTGCTTAAGTTATCACCTAATAGTTATAGCCTCTGGTGGCAAGACTGGACTGTGTTATGTTAGACTCAGGAACAAATGCTAATATCTTCAATGTTTTCAAATTCCCAACCATATTTGGTCAATTGTGCTAGTGTCGACCCTTCAAGGCTGCCAAGAGGCTTGTTGGCAAAAATGCCACTTTGGTGAAGAAATAACTTCTTCCACAGCTTTATTTGAAGGCCGCCCGCATTTAAAGGGGTATCATCTCACTGCTTCATGACTCAGGTTTTGTCTTCACTTTTTTTTTTTTAATTAAATGTGTTCATGTCCTTAATAATGGGTTTAGCGTAAATTACCCTCATGTATTACATGCTTTTCTCTACTTTGAATTTTTTAATCTTTATATAATCCTTTCAGCAGGGAAGAATCTAGTTAATCTGCTCTGCAAACTGTTGTAAATTGTTGTACAAATCCTTCTGACCTGCATGTGTGTGCTCGCGTTCTTTAAAAATAGAGCAAAATTAAAAGTTTCTTTGCATTGCTGAGTACAGTAGATCTGACCCAGACTGTTGAAGGGACAAATTCTTGTACATTTAAATATAGGATTTGCAGACCAGACCAGCCGTCATTCAGTCCAGTGTCTCTGACGGCCGCCAGCTCGCTATGCCTACCGAGAAAGGATGAGAAACTTGGAGTGGGCAGTTGTGGAATAAATGTGTCATAGGGGAAATTTCTTCTGCTTTCCCTCTTTTAGAGTTTCACTTATACCCTGAAGCATAAGGAGTCAAACCCAAGCTTTTGTGGAGGGTTGGGCTTTTTTCAGTTGTGTGGTTTTTAAATACAGCTAATGCTGGTCAGGTGTTTTAAGGGAAATTGACTCTTCTGTGTTGACATATTTGCCATACATAAGAAATTCAGTGTAGAAAATCTAGGTGCGACTATTATTGATGTGATAGAGCTAAATAACCTCTCACTAAATAACATCTCTCTTTCTTTAGAAAGTATAAGGAATTGAGTTTTATATGTACAAGCAGAACTGGAAATCCAATATTTAAGAAGATTTGAGAATGTAGTCCCTTATCACTGCACTTCAGGTGGAATTGAAGCCTCACACAAATGATGTCTCAGACTCCTTGCTGCTACTGCAAAGATCTTGCACAAATGTCACAACTCTCATCACCTAAGAGATAACACGTGCCCTTGTTGGAGCCATTTGGTGGCTCACTGTGCAGGGGAGTACCTTAATATTCATAATGAGACCAAAAAGGCTACCATTAACCTTCAAAAGGCCAATGCAATATCAGCATAAATGTGTTAAAAGAGAAAAGGGATGTTGTCTTATATGCTGTCTTATACCATAAAATGAATCTCTGGTAAATGGAAATCAGATTCCCATTTTCAAGTAGTACAAGTCAGTAACTGAAATTGCTTTCTTCTGATTTTTTCGGGGGGCTGGGTGTTTGCTACATTTCTGTTATCCACCTATCACTGGACCTCCTTACTTCAAAAAATAAGTAAAAGTATGAAAATCCATTTGAAAGAAAATTGAATAACTCTCAAATTAGCCCGGTAGTTGTGTAATTGAGAGAGTAGGTGTGTCCGTACACAGTGTGCTCTCAACCCATACAGTCCCTTTCTAAGTAATTGTTTTGTAAAACAGTTCTTCCCTATAACTAGGTTGCAAAGAATCCTGCAGTGCTTGAGGACTTACATTTTCTGTGACATAAGCTTTTTACAATCACTATAAATTGACACTGTTTTGACTTTTTTACTCCCTTACACTTTCTTCTATGTATCGAGCTGGATTATGCTTTGCGTAATTTTGTGTGCACACACTTACACGCTCACCCCTATGCATAAACACTGCAGATTCTTTTACTAAAAGAGCAAGCAGGAAAGCAAACAAGCAAAACAAAATTTGCTGATTCTGTTCCGTCTCCTTTCCCACTAGAGTGCTCACTGTGCCACACTTGCTGCTGATTCATTTTGCAGATCTTGAATGATGACTCTTGCCTCGTCCCTGCTGTGCCTGAGATGAAAGCAGATGCTCTTGATCATAAGGTGTAATCTGAGTCCTCAGATTTCAGTTTGACCTGGCAGGATTTCTTTTGAAGATAGTCTCTCTTCTACCCGGAGCTGTTGAAGAAGAAGAAAAAGACCTAACAATGCAGAAGTGTTGCGTACGGGGTTCTGTTAGATTTTTAAGTTTGTCAGGGATTTCTGTGTGTTTTGACTTCAGACAGTCGTTGGTCTAGCTAGGATGCTTCACCTCAGTAATACCCTAAACCCTGGCTGCATGCTGAAGTGGTGGGCGCTGAGCCGCGCTCAAAACCCGTGGAAGTTTCTTCAGCGACTTTTTGCAATGCTCTCTGCAAGTTTGTCTGCAACACCCATTTGAACGCCGGATTACTGCCTGCAGCATTTCATTTCAGCAATGACTTCCTGTGAGCGGGGTGTCCTTCTGACGACTGACAGCCGCGTTCAGCAAGACTTCTCCTCACAACTGAGATGCAGACCCTGCCCTATCTGGGCCAATAAAGGCAGGAAATAAACTCCTGTGCAGCCACTCTACATTTTACTACTGTGCTTTAGTAACCTGACTGGTTTCTGCAGAGCATTGAGGTAGCAAAGCTGGTGCTTTCTGTGGCTGACTGTCCTGACGTAGTTGGAAGAAGGTAGTAGAGCAGCCATATCTGATGGGAGAGAGAAGGGAATGTGGCTCTATGATGCATCTAGCTAGAAGCTAGCTGACCCATTCAAACGTGGGCCAGCTGGCTAACGAGAGACACCTTGTTCGGTTTAAATGCTGTCTGTGTTGAGCAGAGTGACTAATATTTTGCCCTTTTAATTTGCTGAATTGCTGTCTGTCACAGCAGTGCAGGAGAATCGCTTCTCACGCAGTGCTAAGGATTTTCAGGTTCTCGGGATTCATTCATAGTGGTATGAATTTGACCAGATACTGTCCCTAACATCATTTAACAATACCTTCCCCATACCTTTTGTGTCTCCTTACCCTCATCTTCAAGGTATGCGTGTTCTATATGCACATAACATCTTGCTATGACAAATAATACCCAGTGAATGTACCCCTTCGGTAATTTGAGACAGGCAGGATGAGAAACACAGCAGTGTGGAAGGGAGATCAGTAGGCATTAGATAAAGACATTGCACTTCAGGAACGTGTGGAGTGAAACATATCCAGAGAGTTACTGAAAGATGAAAACTCAATTTGATCAGAACAGTGGAGCTGGGAAGGAACAAACAGATACGGATGTGTGAGATGCTGTTAACAGTCAGGACTGGCCATTTTTTAAAACATGCTCAAGGGGAAATGGGACAAAGGAGACAGTGGAGTCGGGGAAGGAAGAAATTTGCTTTAAAAAAAAATCCTGGTCAGAGGAAAAGAAATAGTGTGATTTAAGTAATGAAAACCTAATTGCATTCAAACAAGGATGACTAGTTTTGATACGATGGAGAAAGATTATAGACACGTCTGATTTGTGAAGAGCTTGTTCGTTGCTCCACTCCAAAGGCAGAAGATGTAGTCACTTGGGCCATGAGGAATAGCTCACGGATTACAGCAAGGGATTCTCCTTAGAGCACTATTGGCGAGATGGGACACCTGAATCGCAGGGAGGAGACCTTAATCTGTTCTTGTTCATGAATTAATTGGGAAATGTGACTGTTTAATGTCCTGTTCAAAGCTCATTTTGGAAGATTAAGACTCCACCAAACTCGAGGCACAATTTGGTGTATTTCCAGTTGTTATCTATTACCAACTGTAAACCCCACAGCCAGGGCTATCGTCGCTGAAAACCTGCCCCCTGCACCTTGGCTGAAAGGCTTCAGCCACAGTCTTATTTTGTGACAGGTTTTAATACATGCACTAAATCTCAGTTCAGAGGATAAGCCTGGGTTACTGACTGCTCCGGTTGCTAATAAATTGCCATGGACACAATCACATACCTGCAAAACAGAAGTGGCAAAATATAAAGCGCAAATTAGGAATGAAGTGATTATCTATGTAAAATATCACCCTTTCCACCTGGGCATGGCCATGTACCCTTCCCCCCGAATCCTGGGGTTTTCAGCTTACCTTTCTAAACATGCTTGCTATGTTCTGCTTTTAAAGTATGAGCATCTCAAAAACAAAGATCAGAGGTTAGTTTTGCTCACCCCAGAAATGCACTTTACATATGTTTGCTGAAGTTGTGTCTCTTTGTCAGAAAACAGGAGAGCCTGAAGGATTTCTGCCCTAGTGCTCAGTGTTTGAATAATATTTTGACTGTTTTTGAATAGGCACCATTGTACTATTAGACCTTTTCTCCACAGATTAGAGAAGGATTGCAAAAGAAGGCTGTTTGTTTTCCTTGATTACTAGGAGATCAGATGTAGGGAAAAAGCAGTCATGATGATTCAAGAGAAGGTATTTAAAAATATGAGTACATTTTGTGAGTCTCACTGGAAATTGTTATCCTGATGAAAAGTACCTGTGAGGAGTATGAGGTTACCCACGATATGATTTGTTACATTCACTATGGATTCTTCCCCTGTGTTTAAATAAACAAATAAATGGAAATTGAAGTGGATCTTCAAAACAAGATTGAAAAAAAAAAAAATCTCACAATTTATTTAACCTAAAAAGAGTAAGTTGATTTATTTGCCTTTTTGGTTTTCTGAGCTTTCAGGGAATACTCAAGTTTTGTCTTTAAATTTTTCCTTGGAACTGGAGAGGCTTTAATATTTTTTTGTTTTATTTTTATTTCTTTTAAAAAGAAAGCTGAGAGGCCTCTGCAATCTCATGACTCTGGGAGGAAGAGCTCCAAGGAAAGGACCAAAGATCCTGAGACTGGCAATGAAAATCACAACTCTGTTCATGTGCTGCAACACATGAAATCTGTATTCTGCCACTTGTGGCTTTTGGTCAAACAGTAGAACTTGATAACCCATCAGTTTTAAAAGTGCCACTTCAAGAAACACTCTCTTACCTCTTCTCTTTTCTACTTAGCCATTCTTCTGCCTAATGCAAGCTGAAGTCTTCCCTCCCTACCCAAACCTGGCTTGTCTAGAAATACTTTTCCCTCAGAGTATAACATTTTTTATAAGTTACAACAGCAGAATAAGTAATACCTGGATATCCAAAATTTGATTGATGAGTTATTATATTAATGCAGTAAAATGATCTTTGGCACAGTGTTCCGATAGTTCTACTTTGTAACTTCTGAAAAGCTCAGCAGCATGGCATAAATGCATGGGAAGAAAAGCAAACCTTGACAAAGATGAAGTGATACCAGAAGGAAAAAAAAAAAAAAGAAGGACAAGGTGCCAGAAGATTGATGAAATGTCAGGTAGTTAAGGACCGCAGTGAACATTGGCAAAAAAGACCAAAAACCCAACCATATTATTTGAAGATTGTTATAATATTATATGAAGATTTGAATGTGTTGCTTTTTCTTTCCAAGTAACTGGGAATTACTTATAAAGTACTTTTGGGAAATGCATTCTTGTGCTACAGCTATTCATAAAGGTATTCCTGTCATTCAAACTCCACACCTTAAAATAATTTCCAACTTTTACTTCCCACATTTTAAAGCAACCTCAATATGCAGATTTAGGCTTGGAAGTAGAACCCTTTTCTGACAGACAAAACATTTCATTACATTTTTAGACTTGCATTGTCCCCAGTAAAAACTGTATTGATTTCTGTACTGAAGAGAATTTCAACACTTTTGCATGGTGTACTAAATTAAGCTTTTGCATTGAAAGTCTGACGTTGTGTCAAAAGCACAATTTAAATCTCGTGGATGATGTCACCGTGAAATTAAAGGCAGAGGTTAACACTCCTCTGTGCAGGTACTTTCCCCTCAAGCTATCTGGAATAACAGAGTTGCTGTAATGCAGCTGTGGCTGCTGAGGAATGCTAAAGCACAGTCAATGACTCGTTGCATTTTAAAAAGGAATGTGTGTGGCAGAGAGAGGTTTAATTGCTCCTGCTACGTGTCTTACAGTGTGGGGGAGCCTTTGCTTGGATGGTTTGGAGTGACTGCTTTTGAACACGGGTCTGACATCTGCTTTTTTTTTTTTTTACCCTCTCCTCCCCTCCTGAAATAGTACAGTCACATCCAATTGTGGCGGCACGTTGTGTTTTCTCAGTGTCACCCGTTCATTCCCATTGATTAATTTTTGTCTTTCACCAGGCATAGCTATATCATGCTCTCATAGCTGCGGGTACAACCTTTAGGGTAACGGTTGCTTCAAGCTGTATCTTTCTCCTCTTCCCTTTGACCTTTGTTTTATCCTCTTGAGTTTCTGCAAAGTAATTATTTAATTACCCCCTCCCTGACTTCCCTCTTTTACCTCTCCTTACCCCCCCACTCTCCAACACAGAGTATCTGCTAATCATCACCAAGTTTTTTAACCTGACACTGCTAGATTATTTTCAATTCCTGCGCTCGTCCTACACTGCCACTGCCTTCATGCGAATGGGAACACCCAGACTAGGTTTATCCCACGCGATCTTTGCTTTGGCATCAATCCATAATTCACCAAGGTGCCTCGGTTGGATGCAGCCAGGGCGTTGTTTAACTGAGTGCCACTAGAAATACAAGAGGAGACTCAGGAGAAAGGGATACACTGACTTTTTCAATGGGGTGCAAAGGAGAAAACTCGAGATTGTCACCAATCGCTGTAATTCATTACGGAGGGCCGGGGACTAAGCTTCAGAAGCTGGTCTGAGCTCTACAGCTTTTCCAGATCCTGAGTGAATTCACAGTGATAATCTTTGGTTTCACAGAATGGTTGAGGTTGAAAGGTCTGGAGGTCATCTTGTCCAAACGTCCTTGTTTGGTTTACTGTAAAGAATAATTATTACAAAGCGCAATCCCAGCTAACTGGAAAAAGACCCCCAACTTCCACAAGGTCCAGTCCAATCCAGCCGAGAGCTGGCAATAGCAGTTGTGTACGCAACCAGCAGCTTTTACCTGCGGTATCTCTCCTAGCTAAGGGTCACGCAGCGCTCTGAATTTCTTGTAGTCCCGAGGACTTCCCTGCAGAGCGGCCTGGAAGGGCACTTGCTCTGTTGCAGAGGAACAGGGTGCTTCCCGCTCTGCGTTTCCAGCGACGGGGCAACTTGCAAGAGAGAAATGCAAACTGCAAACATGTAAACAGCTGCGGGGGGAAGGGGAGGAAGCTTCAAGTAACAGAATCGGCTGCCAAATTCACCGCTGCCATGTGTGCTGTGTAATGCTTGTCATCTCAAGTGAGTCATTAAGAGGTTCCCCCCCCTAATGGTACTTTGAAGTGCTGTGACAGCTTGAGAGCATCTATAAATTGCCACAAACAGCCCTCATACTGCGTTAGCTAATTGCTTGCTCTTTGACTTATTAGGAGTCACTGAGTTAAATAATTTGTCACATGTGTGGCTCATAATAAATAATGTGACTAGCCAGTTTGTGAGCTGTTTTGGTGATGTATAGTGCCCCTTTTGAATGTTGTCACAAGCAGCTAACAAATATGACCCCACGATTGTCAGTTCTCTGTGAAAATAATAAAGCCTGACAGGGCAGCAGGTCAAAAAAAAAAAAGAAAAAGCAAAAAACCCCACACAACAACCCACCTCCTGAGGTATAATGAAAATTGCATTAATTTCTTCTTCAGGTTTTTAATAAAACATTATTTTAATTTTATTTTGGGGTAGCTAATTAAAAGTGAGTACAATTTTATAGTAGAATATCTTTATTTCAATTTATGTAGGAATAGTTATGAAAGAAAAAAAGAGGTAACTGTTTTCTAGTTACTGAAAATATCCTGCATCCTCTGATGAAGTCTCAAGTGAGTATCTTCTCGGCAAACTCTAAGTAGCTTCTGAAATATGATTGAGGTTCCTTTAATAAATCTGATCACTTTCTCTATGGCTCATTTAGATATGTAGGGCATATTTTTTCTGAGCGTCAGTATTGGTTCTGCTTGTGTGCTTTTCAGGTGGCACGTTTCCATACGCATGGCTGTCAGAAGCTGGGATACTTAATTTATAAGCACAAATATGGTACTGTTGTACGGGGTTGTGCACATGTAATGTTAGAGATGCCTTTAGAAAGAATGTGGTAGAACGGTGACGTGTATATATATTAATAAGTTCTTGGCATCTTCAGTTAAATAGAAGTCTTGTCTGATTTCCACGTGGGAGGAGAGTCCCCAACGTTTTGCCAAAGAAGCAAATGTGGTTTCTCTCACAGCTAAAGGGTGATTTCTTCCCAAGAAACAGGACTTGTCTTGCACATTTGACTCCTGTTGTAGACTGGATTACTGGGCTATAAAATCTTCTTTTCCCACAATTGTGCTAAACGAAGAGTGATGAGTGGCATTTAATAAACCTTACCAGTCGCTTACAAGCCTGTTCCTGCAGTGACCCTTGCTATTGCATTCCTCTTATTTGAACTTTCAGGTGCTCGTGCTGTTAAACTGGTTCCCAACTTGGCGATCACTTTGTTTTCAGTCATGTTAATTCAGCAGAGCCCACTGCAGTTGCTTCACGTGAGAGAAGACTCCCCTTCTGCTGTCTCTGCTGAACATCCTGGTGGTCCCCATGGCTCTTTCTAAATGTGTTGTGTTTTTCCCCAAAGCCAGCCAGCAAAAGGCTTCCACGCTAGGGGCTTGCCTACAGTTCTTTATCCTCTTGCATCTCCCACCATGTGGGTGTTTTCTGGCCGGTTGGGCGAGAAATTACTCTGATGTGTTGATGCGTCAAAAGGGAAAGCTGTTGATAGATTATGCGTATCAGTTTTGACAAGGATAATAATTATGGTCGATATGCAAAAGAGGCCAATGCTCACCAGCCTTGGGCTTAATTAACGAGCTGATGTTTGTGGTACTCACTGCAGATGACAGAGAGAGAGGTTCAAGCCTCTAGTCTCAATTAAATTCCACAGGGACCTGCGCCTCTCTGTTTGGCGTTCCTGGGGAGGCTGCTGAGCCCACCGAGCTGCTGGTTATTTTACTGCACCTTTTATCTTTTCCCTGTGGAAAACTGGGAAAGGTGGTTTGTTTATTTTGATGCACAAGGGCCTGGAGAATTAATCTGAAAATCTTTTGTGGGATCCTTTCCGCTAGACCAGGATTTTATCTAATTTCTGAGGGCTTTGGGAGCTTAGTCTTATTTTGAGATAAGGCTCCATGCAGCCCTGATGACGACTAATGGGTACTTACTTTCCCGTGACTGCTTTACTCGTGTTTTTACCTTACAGTGTTTGAATGAGAGATAGGTGACTCCTTCTCATTAAAGACGCTTCCCATCAACAAAGAAACTGAGGCTGTGATTCTGATTTTGAATTGAGGAGAATAATGAAAATAGCTTTATCCTCATTGTTAGTGGACTCATTATATAGGAGTGAAATGCTGGGACCCATGAAGTCAGTGAGATCGAAACTTCTTCCCATGTGGCCTGGGTTTATTTAAGGCTTCGCTTTTATTTTATCTTCTTTTTTTTTTACTTTGGCAAAAAGCCCACTTTCAGGCATTCCAAACTTCCTTATGTTTATGAAGAATTTTCCACAATTTCATTAGCTGAGCAAATAAACAAATATAACCATGGTGAATGTTCTAACTGGTTCACCTTTGCAAAGCAGTATGTCCAAATCCTGCAATTTTGACTGAAATTTGGTCCATCCTTCTTTCGTAGACTTTTGTGAGACCTGTGGTAACATCTGGTTCTAAATGAGAGAGACATTTTTAACCAAACCCTAGCATTTCCAGCTTTTTTCATTTTTCTCATCAGTTAGGAGAGTGTGTGCTTTTTTTGTTTTTCTTAAAACCTCAGCACTAGAGTCAAATGATTTCATGAAAATACCAGTTGCCAGTTGGAAGAAAAAAAGAGAGGGGGGGATTATGGCACTCGGGGTTATAGAGTGAAACCTGAAAGCACAAAAACAAGAAGAGGAGCAAAAAAACCCCCATAATGTATATTCATTTTTTCAAATGAGCAGAGTAGGGTAGGGAAGCTTAAAGCGCTGGTTTTTGAATGCTTGCTCTTACAAATATTAAACTTCCCTTTAGGCTTTTCATCAGAGTATGATCTTAGCAGTTTATTTGCTAACTTCTAAACTTCTGGAAACTTTTAGCTTATTAGGAAATGATTGATGTTTATCAGTTACTGCAAGTCTGCTTCTTTCTCTGTGGCCCCTATTTTTCCCTCCCTCTCAATTTAATATATCTGCATGCTTGCATATTATCACTGGGATTACAGGCAATAAAAATGCCAGAAAGTCTAAAGGAGTGAAACAGAGAAGTCACAAACAACTCCTAGCTGCTATAGGCTTGACTTGTTCGTGTGTTTGGAGTTTTGGGGTTGGGTGGGTTTTTTCCCCCCTTAAGACTGCACTTTTACCTCACTACAGTTTGGATGGCTGGAGTAATTAAATGCCTGTTGAAATTACCTCTCTTGTGTGAAGAGTGATTTCTCTGTTTAAACCTCAGGTTTCTGCTTAATCCAGTGTAGCTGGCTGCAGATGAGGCAAGATAGGAGGCGTTTGGCCAGCATGGAGAAGAGGAGTATACCTGTTAATCCAGAGATCTCTATTTGCTTTCATGTTTTCTGTCATATTTGTTAGCTTAACAAGACTAAGTTAGTCCCTTCCTGCCCTCTCTGACATGGAAAACAGTACCAAGTGCATTCGTGGGGAATTTAGCACGGGGCTGATTTCAGTGTCCTTTTGTGCTGTGCCTCGTTGTGTTCCCTTTGTAATTAAATCTCAGTAGTTTGATAGGTAGAGATATTTTTATGGTATTGAATTAATTGTTGATAAATAATATGTTCTGATTCTGAACTACATATTCTACAACTGATTTTTTTACATTTACACAAGACTTATAAATTCGACAGTGACTAGTTGCCAGTCACATATCCTACCTTAAGATACATATATGTGTAGATTTCATCTGTATGCCTTTAACAAAATACTTAAAAATTTAATCTGTTATGCTGCTAAAAATAAAATCTCTTTGAGGCCGAAGAATTAAAATTAGAGATACTCTTCAATAAGAAAGCTCAGATTTGGCATCCAAGCCAAGACCTTTGAAGACCTTTTTATGTGCTTTTCCTATTTACATCTGCCTCTAATGTACATACCTAGTACTATGATGTGCTCTAGTGACAAGCTCACTAGAATGCGTTCTTTATCTAGGCTTTGTATTTTCACAGACCTATTACTACAACAGACAAAAAAAAAAAAATACCAACAAAAAAACCAAAACAGATCCTCCCACTAATTACACACAAATTAAATGTATTAAGCACAATTTTTGTTACAGGGATAGTACAGGCTAATGATATCCATCTTTGAAGGATAACAATAATACTTCAGTTTTTCCCTTTAGTTAAAAAAGATGATACGAGAGAGCTAACAAGTTTCATTTTTGCTAAAATAAGCGAAATGTCTTTGCTATTTTGTTTCAAAGTGCAAGCATAGTACACTATTCCTCTGCAGTTCTGTTTTCAGCAAAGATACATATTGCTGCTTGACCGGAATGATATTTGAATAGCTGGATTATTCTAATTCATGTGCTTTAACCAAGACATTGGGTTAAGTTTAAGTTGCTCTGCTTTAAGCAGGATGCTGGACCAGATGACCTCAAGAGGTCCCTTCTGACCCAGCCTGTGATTGTGTACACTAAAACACTAACTTGAGACTTGGATCTGCAGCACCTTTTCTTTGTGTCTGGTTACTGATGTTCTGGGCAGTTCTAGGGGCGTCGTGAAAACCAAGAATGGGTCAGGACTTTTGTGATATATAATTCCTTTCTGTTTGCCTCCCTTTCTGCCCACTGCATTGCGGAAATCATGGAAGAAAGGTTGTCATTTCCAAAGTTTGGAATATGAAGTAATTCTGCTACTTGGATTTTAATTAGTGATTTTGTGGCTCTGATTTAATGATTTTTATTCTTACATTTATTTTTATGGCCCTGAGAAGGACCGCTATACTCAGTTGTGCACACGCTACTACAAATGCATGTCTACTTCACGTGCATACAAAGCGTGTGCCACTGCAATTTGGGGTGCGTTGTCTTAAAACTGAGAGCAGTTCTTTTATTTCTCTGAGAAAGGGGGCAGGATGACCAGTCAGAAACCTGTGCCATTGCACACAGGAGTCAGTTTGGGAATTTATAGTAATGTTTTAGCAAACTTTTTCTTTTTGAACATGTGCGCTCATACATGTCCTCTCTCTGCATTGTTTAACGTGCCATCTGGAAAATGATAGACAAAGCAAGATGTGTACTGCTTCTGTGAGAGGCACTGCAGTGTGTTCAGCATCAACAGATATATCCAAAAATAATTAAAAATCAAACTTGGAAGACCTTTGCTACATGTGAATTGTCCTGACCCTTTTTCCTGTTCTGCTAGCTGGTAAGTGGAGATCGCTCTTCATCCCGTGGAGGGCTTGCCCTGCTCCCCATTCAGGTGTACGGAGCTTTCTGCCCTGACTAAATGGGAGCAAGGTCAAGTCACGCAGTGGGTACAGGCTTCAAAAAAATCATTACTGGCTGAACCCTCCTCTTAAAAGAGACTGGGAGTGCTACCAATGCGAAATAGAGTCCAGCACAGAACATGGGTTAAACAGGCTGATCGTTAAGTCCACTGAAGTATATTCTTTCAGTCTTGAGAAAGAACTATTGATTTAAGCTTAAGAACATCATTAGCTGCTGTTCTGATTTGGAGCTACAAATAATAAAACCACCTTAAATGTATTTCAAGGATGTGTTCCTTAGCAGCGGTTTAGTTCCAGCATGGCAAGCATACTAGTTTACCAGCTTTGTAGGTTTAATTGAGCACAATAACATCCCAAATGATACAATTAAAAAAATCTTTTACTATTCAGATGCTTCTGATTATAAACCTATGAACTTTCTAAGAAGCAGAGTTAATTGAATTGTATTTGATTACTTCAAATAATTGAAATTATAGAATTAGCATAATTGTTGTGAATTCAGCAGACACCCATGATTCAGCTATTCCTGTGGCCCTTTATGACTGTAAAGGTGTTGCTTCCAACCTCCATGGTACACTGCACAGTGAGTTTGTAGACAGGAAAAGAGATCTTTTTCAAAAGAGCCTTATGAGAGGTACACGTAGAGCTTCCTTTAAAATGTATCAGGATGTGAGTAAAGTATCTCCATTCCCTTATGCATTTTTTTTTTAAAGGAAAAAAAAAAGAAATTAGGTGAGATTCATTATGTTACATCTATTTTTTACCCTGGTCAAACATGACATTTTTAAACTGGACATTTGTTAAGGAAAAAGGCAGTCTGTCTCAATCATTGTGAAAATACTCTTTTGATGATACATCCTACTAAGGTCTCATATTATCCCCTTATTATTGCAATGGATCTGGTCTTTTTATTTTGTGTATATTTTGCATATGGAAAACTTGTGAAAGAGTTATTCATTTATGTGTGTGTATATGTGTACATATATATAATTTCTCTGTGTGTATTTACACATGAAGAATTTTTTTGTGTGTAGCTATGTATATAAAAGTATATAGACACTATCTATCTCTCTCTATATGTACATATATACAAATAAAACATTTTGGAGCACTTCAGCCTCATACATTTTATTACAGGTTCAGCAAGTCTAAGTCATGCAAACATCATCACATATGCCTTATATTGCGCTTGCTGCAGAATAGCAATGAACCATAGCCATCTCTACAAACAGCCATAATTATGAGCCATACAAATAAATAGCGACCTGTCTCTAAATTGTCTTCAGTTAGCATCTTTTACCAATGTATGTAATGTAATTTATAGCACAGCCTAAATGTGACATGGCTTAGGCTGTTTAAAATTGTACATTTCAGTACCCTTAAGTAGCTCAATACAGTAAAATCTTTGTTCCGTACAGAATGCATGCATGTGTACAGTACATATTTATCTGGTCTGGAATAGGCATTAATCTTTAATTACTGAATAAACATATTAAACAGGTGTGGAATAACTGAACTTTCAACTGTGCAATGTTTATCTACTAGCGCAGGAGATACCTTGGCTCTGCAGTTTGAGAGGTTTCACCTTGCCGTGCCCAGGGTTGAGTGAAGGAGGGGAGGTTGGGAGGGCGGGCACGCAAATGCCCCAAATCCCACATAAATCAGAAATTTCCAGTTATAAATTATGCACCATCACAACATCCCGTTAGCGCGGTTGGTGAGCCAGGGCTGGAGCGTGGGTTAGTTTATAGCGGAAAAATGGCTTTTCAATGGATAGCACACCCTCGGACTCCTTCTCCTCCTAGGCTCTGTGTGCTGGGCTTGTGGTGTGAGGAGATATAAAGCAGCATTTTTCTAGCTGCCTGGTGGAACAATGAGGGCTCTGTTAGCAGGAGCCCAAACTTCTGTAGCCCCTGCCTCACAAGGTTGGAATGACTGCTTAAACCCAGGTTCAAAGCCCTTGGCCTCCAAGTGCTTTAATTTAGCACTATTTTTGCTGCGCTAGTCTCTGTTTTTTCTGCTTAAACCATCTAAGGTCTCCTTGTTTTGCAGGGAACTAAGCAGCTCCTTTTTATAATTAGATTAAAGATAATCAAATGAAGACTTGGGTATTTTTTAATGTCATTTAATCTTTTTTCTTTTTCCTTTTTTTTTTTTTTAAAAAAAAAAAATCATTTGACAGGTATTTTTCAGCATTTTTATTTGATGCCATAAAATAAACCTTTACCAGGTGTTCTTAGGTATGATTCACAACACTTTCATTCTTTCATTGTCAGTTTTCCCAAAGCTGACTGGTGTGAAAATAAAAGAGATTGCAAAAAGAAGTAGGCAAAAAGAAGCACGCAAAAAGTGCAAAAAGGATAGAAATGAAGTAGAAAAACCCACAGATATGGAGTAAGGGGGTAAGGAGCAGCGTAGAACTGCAGCTAAAAGAGGGCTGTGCATTAATAAAAGTAACAAGTAAGTGCTGGCACAATTTGCTTCTACTTTTCAAACATAAAAACACAGTCCCAAACATAGGCATTATTTGGATAATAATCACTCAAAAGTTTGTTAAAACCACTATTTAGTATTAAAGCTGTGAAAAAGCATGTAACAGCTGATCTCAAGTTTCTAATAGAAAAAATGTTTCGAACTTAACTTTCCCATTTCTCCGTAATGCACAATTAATACAAACATATTTGAAATAGGAGCAAAAAAAATAGGAGCAAAAAAAATCTTACCTGGTACCAAAGACTCAAATCACAACTATGTTAGAAACCAAAGAAATTGTATATCAACAACCACATTTAAAAAAAGGGGGATGGAGGGTGAAAGAAAGATCATCTGAATTTACAGTGTCTCGAATATCACTGTGCTCTTTGTCTAGTCAAAAAAAATTGTGCTGGAAAAGACAACAGGAGATTCACTACCTGGGTCTTGACAGGAATTTCTTTTACAGATATCAGAGTAGAGGCCAAGGTGGAGATCAAATTTCCAATTTCTTAGATTAGTGGATATCCAAGGGGTACTGGCTGCGAAGTCTTTTTCTCATTTTAAAAGTGGTGCTAAAAGTCCTAAGTTTTGCCCTTCTTTTTTCATAATAAGGTCATCACCATTTTTTTGTTCTGTTTCTTGACATTCACTCATTTGGGTAAATTTCATATGATTATGATTGTGTAATGTGCTATGATCTTTAGCTGGTTTACTTCTCTCTTTACACTGGTCTTGTGTGTTGTAAAAAGATTGAAATCATAGAATATCTCAAGTTGGAAGGGACCCATAAGGATCATCGAGTCCAACTCCTGTGAGTTTTTAGAAGCAGGCACCTTCAGACCTGGGATGTACTAGATGTTGTAAAAATAGGACACTGAAGAGTTTAAGTGTCCGTAATTCTGTGCTCAAGAACAGGGCCCGTAACTTCAGAGGAACTATGGGTGAAAATGCCCAATGGAGATTTGCAGGGTCAGATCCTGCAATTCAGTGTGATTTATTCTGAGTGCATCACAGAATACTGAGTTTATTGTTTGTAACACATTGACTATGCTTTCCTTTTCTATTCTGAAGTCATGTTAATTTTTTTTGCACAAGACACCTAGTAGTAAGGTTCACCTCATATGGATGCACGTGTCTCTTGACTGTGGTTGCTATTTCATGAGGCTGTCTGTGGTGCAGAATATAGCTGTTAAAAAAAGAAATTTATATGATTCCCACCACAACTAAGTATACTACAATCCATCTTTGCTTTTTTTATAACTATGAAAAAATATTCTGAATATGGGTTATAATCAGCAATACTTACTCATCCTAAATTACTTTCAAACAGTAATTGAGAGTAAACATACCTTTAAAAAACAAAAGAACAAAGCTCGCTCAGTATGGTGATATGATTTAATTTTGCTTTTTGAGTTCCAAGCGGAGCACTTTTTTCTTACAAGATTTGACTATTCCAAATGGATTTTCTAAATCACTCGGAGAGGTATTTGAAGACTCATCAAAATGTTGGACTCCTCCAAATATGACTTAATTCAGATGTTTTCATTATTGATTATCATATTCTTGTGACCAAAAAAATGGAAGAGACATGGCAACATTTGGTCTGCATTTTCAGACCTAAACATATCTCCTTAAAAACAAAAAGCCTGCAATGATCATGTGAAATACCTGACTGCAAAACCAGTTATCACAGTCTGCTTCTTTGACATTTAGAAAAGGTGACCTGTATTTTTGACCAGTAATTTCATAAAGAAAGTGTCAAATTAAAGACATGAACAGATGTTGAAGGTGCTTACCCACAACAGCCGTCATTTGTGTGACTGGAGGTTGCAGTCACAGCTCTTACTGCAAAGGACCCCATCAGATTTTAATAGCAGATGCATGTGCTGAGGATACTGTGTTTTATACTGATATATATACCAAAAAATGTGAGTGAGAAATGAGTAAATATTAGAATTAGGAAAAAAGAGAGATTATTTCCCTTAATTACTCTTGGAGATACACGGAATGGCTGGATGCTGGAAACAGGGGTAAGAATACAGTTTTCTAGCCCATAAAGCTACTATGTATTTTTGCAAATCAAAATAACGGCAATTCAAACGTATCTTAACATATTCTAAAATTCCAGAAAACTTATACAACTGTGACTTGAGGGAAAAATAAAGTGAATGTTATCTTAAAAGATGGGTTAAGTATTCCTGATTTCTGAGATCACAAGGAATCTTTAGCCAGCTGGAGCCTCCAGGTTATTCAACAATTCTAAGTAGAAATATAGATGACTAATGAAATAAATAGTTGTCTTCCTCTTAATTTTTCATTTATAGGGCCAACAGTTCTTACATTTCCTGAGGCACTCTGCATATATTATTGAGGTAGTATGTTAAAATGATCTCGCCTCATTTATCCTCCCCCATAAAATAGTTGAGATGTAACTTTCCAAAGAAAACATCTGAAACATTTAATTTTACCTGTCACTTTTTTCGTTTTCCCTGTTAAGAGTAAAACATTGGGCTGTACATTTCTAACGGAGGGTTTTCATGTGAAGGTTAGAATAAACAAAAGTATGATTTAAGATTCAGAGACCAGAAAATGACTAATGGGCAACTCTAATTCATTTTCCAGGTCCTAGGTACACATAGTTGAAAGCTATAAAGGTAGCAAAGGTTATCAAGACCTAGCGATAAGAATTAGGAGCTGTTAAGTTTAGTGTCTAAAATCAGAGTTTCCTCATTTTTCTTTCTACTATGTGAAGTAGTAATTCCTTGGATTTACACTATTCACATTGTCAGGTTAATAGTATATTGTGATTTATCTTATTCAAGGAATAGATATTTACTTTAATTAACTTGGTTCATCTAGGAGTATTTTGTATTGTTATCCATCCAGATACTGTGCATGCATGCTTGCGTTGTTTTGCAGAACTGTGTTTGAGTATCATCTTCCCTATCACCTTGATGAATTTTAAAATTTAGGGTAGGCCTTTTTTTGCAAATGGCATTGGTTTAAATATTTTGTACTAGTCTCTCTAGCAAAGTCTTTTCCACTCAGAAGCATTCAAATTGTAGTTAATGGTCTATCAGCTAGTATTATTGCCTACTACAGCCACTGGTGTTTCTGCTATAGGCAAATGCCACTCTATCAGAATCTGTCCGACTCAACTTTTCTGTCTGAAACACTCGCATTAGACATGAACTCTCAACGGGTTGACTTTTCTAATGTTATGCAAGAAGAAGTACTGATTGAGCTCTGCTAATCATACAGTAAGTTACTTTTACTGAGTCCCAGGAGAAACTGGAATAGGTATTTCAAAATAAAAGCTTTTATAACTAACTAGCTGTAGGAAAATGCTCTTGGATCAAGTTTTTGGAACAGATAATTCCTGAATACATGCAACTGCACATAGGATACTTCCTCTGGATAAATATTGAAAAGAATTATGCTAGGACATTTTTGTTGTTATTCTTTCTGTAACCAGGTTCAAACTGAATGAATTAGGTTCAATGTGGGTCAAACTGATTTCACTGATAAAATGGAGTAAGCTTTAAAAAGCATTATGCAGGTCTAAAGTCTATACTGAAATTGTTTGGCATATCTCTTCCCATTACTTTTCTCTCATGGTTACTGTATATAGTGAAGGAGCCACTGAACTGAGAATTTCTTTTTTCTTTCTCTAACACATTATAGTCATAGCAATACTGTTGTATAAGCTGGAGCTTGTTTAATGAATGGACATACTTTCCACCATCAGATGGATCACTGGTTTCACTGGTTTGACTTATAGAGGATGAGTATTCTGTAGGATTGCCACTCTTTCATCTTCTCATCACTGTCTTCCTCCTCATTAGTTATTTTGTGAAGTCCCGATTCAGCTCCTGCTGAAATCAGTTGGAAATCGTCTACTCTATATGGAGATTTTTCTGCTGCATCTTGTCTAAGATCAAATTGGTTTAACGTTTCCAAATGTAATTCCATTTTTACGTTCTTTAGAGAAATCCTGCCTCTAGGAACAGGTAGGCGGAGGAAGATAGTTTGGAAAAATACCTTGTGCTTCACTGTGCTCATGCACCTGCAAGTACATGGCAAAAGAAGCCTGCCCCATGCCTGGCTGAGCATAGGGAAGACATTTTCAGCAAAATAGGCCTCTTGTACTAGAGACTTAGTTGGTACATTCCTGCCCTCTCTCTTGTCTATCTTCTTTAGGTCTTGTCTATCTTGTTTAGGTTGGATTTGGGGGTTACTTTATTGTGGAGATGACAAAATCCATCCCCACCAGAACTGCATGGCTTTCACTGAGCTCTTCCTTTGTTGTTCTGTCCTAGCAGTCACATGCAGGGGTGGCCTAACACCAGGGCGAGAGGCGAGAGCGATGGCAGTCAAACCAAACCAGCCTGGGCTATTCATAACTGCTCATGACGTTCAGTACTAACAAAGTGAGACTATCTACTTGTTATGCATTGGAAAATGGAAAAAATGCCCATTACTTTCTAAAGGACCTTGTAACTTTCTCCTGCACACTGCTTTTCACACTCTGCCTGAATACGCTGGGGGATAGCCAGTGAAGTCCCCAAATTATAACAAGTTGCAACATGCAGGAGCTATTTACAACATGTAAGAAATTTCCATAAATGATTTTTTTTTTTTTTTTAATTTGCTACTGCTTGAGCACATTACAGAGTTCTTATGCATTCGTGTGCCTGCACAGCAGCCCTCAGCAGGGATTTCAATGGCTGGGGAGTATTGCCCTTCATGCTTAAGTTTTGTCCAATATCTTCTAATCCCAATTTCATTTCTAATCATTGTAACGTTCCAACAGCTGCAAAAGACATGATGTTTTCTATTTGAGGAAGAATTTTCATCATAAAACTAAACAAATTATTTTTGGCTTTGCGAATTTCATAGACTAGGTTGTTTGGCTTTCTTACACAGTTGTTTAGACTCCAGATTGATCTCCTTCCTCCACACATCGTACAGGTACTTTCACATCTATGTATAATACAGTAATGGTAGAATGTTAAAAGCAGTGCCTGTAATATTCTCCTTAGAGGGAACTGTGAGTTCTCAACTTTGTCTTTTGCCTGAACCTGGGCTCCATAAGCTCCCACTCCACTGACCTGAATGCTTGCTTGAGAATTCAGATTTTCTGTGATAGACGTAGTTCACTTGTATGTAGGGCATTGATGAGTACGAGCCTGCTCTCATCTTTTTATTATTGGTTTCTAGTTTGAGACAGTGTGGATCTGCATCATTTTTGTGGGTTGTGTGGGGGTTTTGGTTCATGGAGATGGTGACTAGAGTTTGGGATAGCCATATCTTTTCTTCTGAGGGATGATTTAAATCTAATTTAATGGACTGGTTTCTGTGTTTTTAGCTTTCCAAATGTGCAATTATCCCATTAGAACTCCACCAGAGTCAAGACTAGTCATAGAGCAACAATTTCATTTTAAGGGAGGGGAGAGGAGCTTTGGGACTCGTGTTCGTTTTGATGCTGAACTCTTTCTCACACCCACTAGAATTTCCATCCTGAATATTTTCACTGAAACAGATATATTTCCACAAAATTACTCTTTAAAAGAAAAGGTATTCTAAAGCAAATGTTTCCTCTATCTGTAGCCTTTTATTAAGCAAAGACTGTAGGCCGAAAATGGTTTATGGGCCACAGGAATATGACTACAGCGCTGAACAGTGTGAGATTGGGAGCAAGGGAGTCCATTTCCAGTGATGCTGATTCAGTTGAAACCCTGAACAAAGGAACATGATCAGTATTCCCAAAAGCCATTCTCAGTAATACCTGAGGTCTGTGGTATGTTTGTTGCTATGTAAGCTTTGCTAACCTTAAAAATAAATAAATCAATACTAAATATTTCACAGAGCCTGTCATGGAATACTCTCAATGTAAAGAATCAACACACTGAACTTTGCGGTTTCCATTACTAGCAGCCCTGGGCTAAACTATTTATTCACTATTAACGCTAATGCAAATGTTGCCCTCCTTATTTACCTGCAAACTGCTAATCAAGTCAGTGTGGATCTGAGAAGTATCCCCTTTGCACTAATGCCTCTTGGCTAATTGGACTGAAAGTCTCATCCTGCCTCAACCCCAGCCTTGAACATTTCGGTAGCTGAGTAAGACGGCTATCTCTTTACAATGAAAAATGGCTATAATACAATGTAGCAAAATAAATTGTTTCTTCTATGCTTTAACTGAAGTACAGCAGTTGACCAGGGATCTAAAAAGCGTCTCTTTTGAACCTAGCTAGAAGCTGGTAGGCTATATTTATCTTTGTGCTCTAGATGTATCTTCAGAGCTTTGGAAATGTATTGTACGACTTTTATGCAAAAAAATAAATAGCAAAAATAATTATATTTTGTTAGTGGGCAAAAGTAATACAGGTTTTCAAACCATACTGGGGAGTGCATTTTCGCTTTGCTGTGCTGTTGATAGCAGTAACCTTGCTGGTTTGTATTTGGTCTGCTGTTTTACTGAAAAGCCTGGTTTTCTGAAACACATTTCAGCCTGGCACAGTTTTTCCTTATTGCTCTGACTCCATGGATTTATTATTTATTATTTGAAATCCATTTTTAAGTAATTACTTCATTGATGGCCATTTATCCTAGCTGAGGCTTCAGGAGAAGCAGTTTCAGCCAGCAAAGCCTAAAATAGCCTTAAAGAGTTCGTGGTGCTAAGTTTGGTGATGCAGTATCAATATCCACTTGCGATTTCCTAGGTGAGGTCTGTGTCTAGATGTCAGAATGGATCATGTGAAACTATGTCGGTCAATTAATCACTGCCAATGAGCCATGGCGTGCCAAAGCTCCATTTCATAACGGCCTCCTTGTTAAGTTCACAAAATCCGAATCCACAGGCCAGACCTCCTCCTTTAAGACCTCCAATGCAGGCTACAGAAACATTTGCAGGAAAATACATTTACTGCAAGAAATAAGTGTTGCAGGCTTATAGGATTGATCTATAGAGGGGCGGGAAAGAAAAAATGTGGGGTTTAGCTTGAGAACTAGTTCAGTGGAATTGATTATGCTGGATAGTTCTAGAGAAATGTGAATATAAAATAAATCCGTATTAAGCAGTACATATAGCATAATTCAAAATTAGTTGGAATCTGACCTTTATGTTTCATAGCAATGACTGCTATAAGGGAGAAAGTGTCATTCATGTTTAATACTTCTCCTGCCTTATCTGTTCCTTCATCCTGATCTTACCAGATGCAAAAATGCAGGGTAAGAGAGGTAGGGAAAATCAAAACTGAATAGTAGTCTGACATACTACCAAAATAAATTAAATTCCTGTGACAAGTAAGTCATTGTTAGGGGGGGAGGGTGTGAGGGGGGGAAGGGAAAGCGTCTTTTACTTCACTGGCCCATTTAGGAAGTTTGGTCACTGGTATGAAGCCATACAGCTGCACACAATATAAAATAAGTTTAACAGCATATTTGGTGAGTTTATAACTTCCCCAGGGCATTTTAACATTAAAAATAGTGATTGTTAACCTGGTCCATCTGAACTTAAATATGAGCTTACTTTGCAAGAAATGAGGGGTAACGTCTCAAGTACTTTTCTTTGTGTTTTATTATTGCTTAAGGGCTTACATTGCTTTATAGCTGCATTTTGTCTGTTTTTGCATTTTGTACTCAACAAGGATATTCAAATCCATGGTTTCGGTAAGGATGGCAAACCCAGCCCTGGATTAGAAATATGTTCTTTTGTAGTGTTGCGCAGATATTAAAAAAATAAACAGTATATGATAAAACAGCAGTTGGACATGACTTTGATGTTAGCAGTAAGTCCATTACATGTGTGTTATCCCTCTGGTGACTAAAGATTTTCACAAGCAGCAAAAACTCTTTTTTAAAAGATTAGTGTCTAGGACTGGCAGCCAAAAAACGACCGACAAATATTGAAAGGCACATGAGAAATCATGCTGAAAAAAATTACCATTGCCATATGGGATGAAGTAGATTACAGAATATTAAAATGAAGTCCAATTTAGAAAAGCGTATTTCTGTATGTGTATTGGACTGTCTTTCAAGGCAAATTTCTGTTATCAGATGAGAATGCAACTGGAAACACCCAAGTTTTCAAAGCCATGAGTCAGAATCAAAAAAAGTCATTACACTGGCTTAAAGATGAGGAGATTTTAAAAATAATATTGCTTAGGGTCTTCTTACTTCTTTCTGGTTCATAAGCCTTTAGGGTTCGTAGTGTCAAGCATTTTTTTGCAAATAAAAAACCTCAAAGATTATGTATTTATCTTTGAAAACTGAGATTCTTGTGTACTTGCTCCTGGAATTGGGCTTCACATAAAAGTGTAAATGCCCCAGATATTGCAATTATTGCTAGAAATTGGCAGTGTTGTGGAAGTGCAGGAACCAGCCCAACTCTTGTGTTACGTTGCATGCTTCCATGTAGCGCTGGCAGAAATGGTGCTTCTCCATCAGTGCTCTTCTCCTGAGATGGTCCCCATCAACACCGAACAGCCACAGCGTGCCATACAGGTGGGTTCTGCTGCTCACTGTCGGCAGGTACTCCTTCCATAGTGCAGTCACTGTTCCGATTTTGGTATTTTGCATGCTCATGCTCTGCTATTTTGCCATGAAAAGAAGCAAATTAAAAAAACCTTTTTGGACTCTGAATGAATTCTTTCCTTCTGCTTCATAAGTTTCCTTTGCCTCTCTATTAGATGGAAGTAAAATCACACTGGGGTGACTTGCAGATGGTATGAGGGCCATTTAAACCTGCAACGTTTCTGGAGCGACTGCTTGCTGTTTACAAGACCTGTTTTTTCGTGCTCTCGTATGGTAGGCTGCCGTGTCACTGCTTCTCATGTTAAGCAATGCTAAGAGGACCTCCATTCTTCAGACCACGGCAGCTCCTGTAAAGCCTGTGCTCTTTTTATTGGATTAGCATAGCTTTCATACACAGGCACTGAAGGTGGAACTCACAACCCCATGTAAAGCCTAATGAAAATAGTACTTGCCCAAGGCACTGGTGCAAGGCCAGGAGGGAGCAGAACACCCACTTGGAGGCATTGCTCAGGGCACACCACTGCTGTTTCCACCACCCTGCAGGGCCTGCAACACCCTCTGCTGAAAAGTTCCTTGCCAGTTTGACCCAAATTATTTGCAAATTCCCTGGCTGGCTTTCAGCTACTACTCCAGCTGTCTTCAAGGGCATCTTCTCACCCCTCTCCCTCGGTGGGAGACCCTTGCCTGTTTTCTTAGCTTCTCACCCACTTTATAGTGCTGAAGTGGAGGGTGTCTTGTTAGACTCTGTGGCCTTACCTTCCATGGGGACCTAACGTAATTCTGACTGCTAAGCACTTAAGTGGTGCAATAGTAGCAGAGTTAACCCATCCCCACTCCTGTTTTGGAACTTGGTTGCAGTCCGTCCTCAGTCTATCAAAACCAAGCAATAGTGATATTCCACACCTGCTGCATGAAAATCCTAGTCCCCAGAACTTACAAAGGCCTCAGAATAGCAATTATTAATTTTAGGGGGTATATATACATGTATGTATGTCTCTCTATATATATACACAGACATTATTGTCTGTAATTTATGTTTGCAGTTCAGAGCTAGTTTGAATAAATAGTGTGTAATTTGTCAAAGTAACAATCCTTGGCTTTGTTTCTGACTGGCTGTTACCACAGAGCTGAGGATGGAGATGTCATTTCCTACAGCTGCCTGCTTAAAAAGAATATTCTCTTCTATGTTCTATTCCATGTGGATGGTAAAAAAAGAAAAAAATATTGTATATGCACGTCAGCATCTTGACCCTGGACCAATAAAGACAACTATAGTCCTAGACTTCAGTTAAAGTAGGATCAAGTTTTGGATGAGAGTGAGTAGTTTACAGCTTTTTTTCAGGGAATGTTGCAAGCATGACAAATAATAGTTCATCTAAAAAAATGTTGCAAAGTTGCTGGTGTATAATAAGAATTATCACCTACCTAATTCCATTTGGTATAAACAAATTACTTACTGACTTCACTATTTTTGAATTATTCTAATTATATGGAATACCCAAGCAAATTGAACTTAACTATGTTTTGGGTTTTGTCTTTGTTTTCCTAATCTCTGGTAGCTGACATGAACACTGCCAAAGCCTCGTATTTCCACAGAATCATAGAATACCAGGTTAGAAGGGACCTCAAGGATCATCTGGTCCAACCTTTCTTGGCAAAAGCATGGCCTAGACAAGAAGGCCCAGCACCCTGTCCAGCTGAATCTTAAAAGTGTCCTATGTTGGGAAATCCACCACTTCCCTGGGGAGATTATTGCAATGGCAGATTGTTCTCATTGTGGAAAATTCTCCTCTTGTGTCCAGTCGGAATCTCCCCAGGAGTAATTTGTACCCATTACCCCTCGTCTTTTCCATGTGACTCCTTGTAAAAAGGGAGTCTCCATCTTCTTTGTAGCCACCCTTTAAATACTGGAACATGCTGACGAGGTCTCCCCTAAGCCTTCTTTTCTCAAGGCTGAAGAAACCCAATTCTCTCAGCCTTTTCTCATATGGCAGGCTTCCCAGTCCTTTGATCACCTCTGTGGCCCTTCTCTGGACCCTCTCCAGCCTGTCCACATGTTTTTTGCATTGTGGGAACCAAAACTGAACACAGTATTCCAGGTGTGGCCTGACAAGTGCTAAGTAGAGTGGGATAATGACTTCTTTATCTCTGCTGGTGATGCCCTTGTTGATGCAACCCAGCAACCTGTTGGCTTTCTTTGCCACTGCAACACACTGTTGACTCATATTGAGCTTGTTGTCCACCAGGACCCCTAGGTCCCTTTCCACAGAGCTGTTCCCCACCTAGGTAGATTCCAGCCCATGCTGCACTCCTGGATTATGTTTTCCCAGGTGCAAGACCTTACACTTGTCCTTCTTGAACTTCATAATGTTCTTGTTAGCCCACTCTTCCAGCCTGTCCAGGTCTTCCTTCAGGGTGGCTCTCCCTTCTGAAGTGTCCACCTCTCCACTCAGTTTGTTAGCATCAGCAAACTTCATCAGGGTACACTTGATCACATCATGCAGATCACTTATGAAGATATTAAATATCACTGGGCCCAATAGCGATCCCTAGGGGACCTCACTTGTGACAGGTTGCCAGTTTGAAAATGAGCTATTTACCACCAACCTCTGGGTGTGACCTGTCAGCCAGTTCCCCACCCACCATGCAGACCACTTGTCTCCACCATAATGCATCAGTTTCTCTAGGATGAGGCTGTGGGGAACCATGTCGAAAGCCTTGGAGAAATCCAGTTAGACAATGTCCACTGTTCACCCCACATCAACCAAGCAGGTTACTTTGTTGTAGAAGACGATCAGGTTTGTCAAGCACAATTTGGCCTTGGTGAATCCATGCAGGCTTTTCCCAATCACGTGCTTCATTTGACTTCTGATAGCCCCCAGAAGGATTCATTCCATAACTTTCGGGGGGTACTGAATTAAGAGTGATGAGCCTATAATTTCCTGGATCCTCCTTTAAGCCCTTTTTGTAGATCAGGGTGCCATTAGCCATCTTCTGGGACATCCCCCAATCTCCACGACTTCTCAGAGATTATTGAGAGTGGCCTCGCAATCACATCAGCCATCTCTCTTAACACCCTTGAGTGGATATTGTCAGGGCCCATCGATTTGTAAGGGTCACGCTCCTGCAATAGTTTGCATACCAACTCTTCCTTCACTGGCAGTGGGTCTGTGTTTGCATCAACCTGGATTTTTGTTTCCAAGGCCTGGGGCCCAACAGTGACCAAGGTGAAGAAAGTCTTGAGAACCTCTGCTTTTTCAGCATTGTTGATGACTAATTTACCTCTCCTGTTTAACAGCAGGCCAATATTCTCCTTCTGTTTCTGCTTATTGTTACGTACCTGAAGAACCCTTTCTTGTAGTTTTTGACATCTCTGGCCAATTTCAACTTGGGCTGAGCTTTTGCTTGTCTCTTAACGTATTTAGCCTAAACTGTGCAGAAGTTTAGACGCGTACTGGTCTTAACTGCTGTGAGTCATTCTGTTGGAATAACTTGTACCACTTTTCTCTTTTTCTCTTGAAATCTCAAAATGCAACAGAATCCTGTTTAGTAAATAAACAACTTAACCAGTGGATCTGAGGGAAACTTCTGGCCCAGGCAGAAGAGGAAAGGGAATGCACTGAGCATTCAGATCAGCAACAGCCAGAGCAGTTTGTCCAACTGCACCCTCTGGCATATGTCCAAAATTTGCAGTATATGGGTGTATCTTGGCAGATCTAATATAATTTGTTCTTAATGTGCAGACAGTGAGGTGGATACAGACTAAATACATATGATGCTTTTCAGTGGTCAGATAAAAGAAAAATATGCACGTGCACACAAGCACAGATGTCAGTGAACAGAATGGACTGGCAACTCATCAATAATAAATTATTGTCCACACATAAAGGAGGAAACTGCGAATCTGCCAAGAAAGTAAATGTAAATTTCAAGCCTTTGCCATACCTAACTACTTGAACCTGTCACAGGGGCTTTTGAAGCAACGACATTGTGAAGGTTTGTGTGAAGAAGACAGGCCAGGCTACAAGCATCTCCCTGGCAGTAGGGGAAAAGAAATCCAGTCTTTGAATGAGCTCATAAGTAGCTTTCTGGACAAAGAGGTGGACAAAGTGGGATGCACCAGGTTAAGTCTACATTTTGCTGAGTCTCTGTGCATCATGTCTTTAAAAGATGCTCATTTCTGTCCATCTACTTAGCAGATTCAGGCTGTCATCATTTCATGTCTTAAGTGGGGCAGCACCCTTTTCTGTGGACTTGTTGAGTGACTGTGATGTGCAAAATTGTGTACATCCACTCAGAACGTTTCTGAGAAGATCATTTCCCTTGGTTTCTGCTTTCAGCATATCACACTTGTCTTTGCTGGCTCCTTTTCCTCTATCACATCAGACCAGTGTTACTTGTCTTCACTTCACAGGCCTTTCATGTCTTGTATTCACTCTTATCTGTCATCTGTCCTTCACTATCGACTGGCTGACTCCTGCCTGCAGCCAGCTTCTGACACCCACATTCAGCACCCACTTCTTAGATTTTTCAAACAAGCACCTCTCTCTTTCTTCCATACTACTGGTCAGGCTTGGGAGGAGCCTGCTGTAAACACTCTCAAAGCTATTTCATCACTGCTGTGCTTCAAATCTCAGCCTGTGATGCCAACAGGAATCTTCACAATGGTTAGACAGCTGATGTACTGCACCATTGCCTGTCATGACAGCCACGCTTTTTTTCCTACATCCTTCTTCCAGCACTGCCACTTGAAGAAGTCTCTGTCTGTATCAGTTTCACCTCTCTGAGACCTTTTGTTTCATGTATGTACTACTATGTGAACTACTATGGCAAGGATTGTAGCCTACCCAGGCCAGGTCATGCCATGGTAATACAAGTAAGCAATTCTGTGGTTGTGTCAGGGGGTTCAGTCTCAATCTCAAGAAGTGCTACACTGAATACTCCTACCAGCCAGGTGCTCTTGTTGGCAAATGTGCCTGTTGCCTCATTGTCCATTGCCTCATGCCAGCCCAGAGGTTCCTTGTGAAACTGTCTGCATGCCAATGCTGCCTACAGGGCTCTCAGAGTTAAGGAACTTCACACATTTGTCCCTAGTTGGATAGAGCAGATGAGAGGAGAGACATACTCAAGTGTGAAACTGCTACCTGTGTAAGCGCTGATTTGTGGGACAATGAGGATAAAGACTTGCACATTATTCACAACACCCAGCCTAACTTGCAGGGTGCATCAGTTGATCTCCCTATTTTCCCTCCCTGGTTGATGGAAAGGCAGAGGTCATCATCCACAAAGTGATTTAAAAACACTAAATCAGGCATCTGATATGATTCACCCACTTGATTGTAGAGGAAGGTTGGAGAGATGAAACTGAGGTGTTTAAAGTTGGGAGGTAGGAATACCCTTTCCTCCTCGTTACTGAGTGTGGTATTTCCATGTCAAGAGCATATATTAATAAAGGGATAGACACGTCATGATGGCTCTAGCCCTTGTGCACTAGTTCATCCGCCACCTTGCGGCACATTAGGGAGCATGGTTGGAAAGCCTATGGAGAAGGGTAAAAGGAGAATGAGAAAGATGTGTTCATGAACCAAACATCCCCAACTTGGATTTGATGTGACTGTCCATTACCTGGATCAGGATAGTGAAGTCCAAGTCTCACCAATGTATTTCAGAGTGGAGTCAGAGGATCATTCAGGTTAAAAGGGACCTCAGGAGGTCTTAATCCAACCTCCAGCTTAGGGCAGGGTCAACACTGACTTCAGCTCCAGTTGCCCAGGGTTTTGTCCAGTTGGGTCTTGAAACCTCCAAGGACAGAGACTGCGAAACCTCCCTGTGTAACCTATTCTACTGCTTGTCTTGCCTCATCACAAAAATTTTTCCCTGCTCCAGCTAACCATCTTGACAGCCCTCCGTTAGACTCACTCCACTTTTTCAACATCTCTCTTGTGCTGTTGGACCCAAAACTGGACATAGCATTTCAGATGCAGTGTAACAAGTGCTGAATAATGGGAAGTTATTACTTCCTTTCATCTACTGACTATAAGACTTTTAATATAGCCCTGGGTGCTGTTAGCCTTCAATATTGCCAGGGCACAATGCAGGCTCGTGTTCAGCCTACTGACTATTAGGACCTGGGGTCTGCTTCAGCAGAGCTGTTAGCTAGCCACGCCGTATTTCAACAATTGATTGATCTGTCCCATTTGCATCTGACCTTGTTGAATTTTACAACGTTCCTGTTGGCTCATTCCTCCAGCCTGTCAAAATCCCTCTGAATGCAAAAAAATATCAGCTATTTCCCCCAGGTTGGTGTCATCTGTGAATCTGATGAGGGAGCACCCAGGATTTCAGTGTCAAGAGTTTCATGCAGCATTGGCTCATTTCCATAGCCCTGTTTGTAAATTTTAAAAAGTTCCATAAACGTTGCATTTTAAAAAGCCAGATCATGGGACGCAAAAAGTGAAGGTGTATGGTGGGAACACTTTGATCAAGTAAAGTCACACTGCCGTGAACTGTCCCAGTCCTGGAGCTGACCTAACAATTTTCAAATCACTCTGTGTGTCTGAATGTTAGAGAGGAAACAGAATCCCACTTTAAGCCGAGATCATCCTGCACCCTTGGTTATGGTCCCATTGTAGCTGCCCATATATATATACACAGACATACAGGCATGTAGTTAAGTTTTCCTGAAAGAATGTCTTATGGCGGGAACCCTCTACGCCAAGTTTCTAAATGGGGTGAGCTTTTCCAGAAGAGGTACTGACTTCTGAAACAGGGTTTCTATCATGAAAATGCTGACATAACCTTTAACTGTAGAACCACGAACAACTTTGTTATATTACTTGTTCCTAGCTTATGTCCTTGCTCTGGAAACAGTGGTGGCATTGTCTGCTGCTAATCATGTTGAGGGGTCGGGGAGAGTTGGCACTGATATCAGAAGGGAAAAATAACTTAAAATTAAAAATTCACCTTGCGTGAGTCATACAAACTCGGGGGATTTTTAAATGAATGGCTTTAGTTTGGGTCTACATATATGATACTCTAATTTTTTTTTTGTACATTACAGATATAGCAGATGTAGTAAATATTCTTTATCAGTCTAACATATTTTGAGTATTTTAAGCCCCCTTACATTTATAAATCTGACTAGTGGATCTAATCACCTTTTTTATGTGCTTTTTTTCCTCAGTACTTTATGTAAAAAGAAACCAAAGCCTCACACAGTGTTTCCAGCTCTCACAATTTTAGTGTGGGTCTTGCAATATCTGGTGTTTTCTTAAAGCCCCAGCTCCTGGAGCTAGATCATTACCTCAAGATCTCAGCTTTTTTGCTTTGCAGCCCTTGAGATTTCCAAGAAAAGACTGAAAACGTGAATGCTAAAGGATCAAAAGTCACAATAAAAAAAATAAATCTAGAAACTGCAATTCTGAATGTTTTAGGGCTTTTGCAGAGGTCTTTTAAAGGCTTGTAGTGGCAATACTTTGAATATAATCAGTTTGAATAGAACTGCTTCCACCAGCACTCCAATTATTAGTGCTGTCACCTAGAGGTGGGCAAAGCAATGTCCTAGGGCTAGTTGTTTCTGATTTTTACATTCAGAGACAGATGTGAATTCTGCTTTGGGAATTATCTCTTCTAGATTGTCCCAACCTAAAACCCCAGAGCTGGACCATCTTGGAAGTTCACACTGTAAGCCAAACTTTGTTTTTCGTTAACCTGTTACAAAAGCATTTGAGGGCAATCTGTAACATTTTATAGTAGAGAAAGATGACCAAAAAGTTATTTTTAATATGTTCTTTTAAGCATTATGAAGGGCCGTTGGTCTTCTGCTACAGATATAGTATAGTGGCTGACACCGTCATTAGCCTTGCAATCAGTTCTGCAAACGGACACCAAATCTGAAAGATACATAACACTCTCACGCTAAAGGCTTCTGTTGAGCAGCCTGTTACTATTGTTTTCTTTCCAGAGGTGCTAATTTCCAGAGATAAAGAACTGACTGCTCCCAGTGAGAAATGCAAAGGACCTTGCAAAAGCTATTAAGTGTGGAAATTAACAAACATGGGAAGCAAATGGCTGAATATATGAGTTTCAGTCAATTAACTTTTTAACAAACAAAGCCTTCAGTAGTTCCCCACTATTCCAGCTGTTCTGCGTTTGGTGTCAAGCTAAGTGTTACTTAATTTTGGCCCAGGGAGGACAGGAGGATCTTTGTAAGTTTTGCAGCAGTTATCTTTTTCATGGCTGATTAGCCTTTCCTTTTCTATCAGCATAAGAACGCTATTGCCCCAGCCGTGTGGAAAGTAGGAGTTAAAACAGCCGTCTAACAGAGACACTTCACCTCACTGTGAAATCTCATCAAGGTTGCCCTCTAGGCCATATAGTGCAGAAGCGAACACAGGCAAACCTGTGGTGTAATCTGTAAGCAGATCCCAGTATGCACCATGGTCTCCCTCTATGATGCAGTCGTGGGTTATGATCTTCTCTTTGTTGTCCATCTCAAGAGACTGCCCACGCGCAGAGCAAGAACTGCAGGGGCTTGTGGTTCATTCCATCCTAGAGCCTCTCCCAGGATAACCAGAAGGGTCGGTTGTCTCTTTGGGATGAGAAGACAGGTAGTTAGAAGTAGTCTTTAATGTGTGACCTTACCAGGTTTCCAAGGACTGAAGAAAGTCCCACTAAGCAAAGGTTTACGCCTTCCATGTGCTTCACAGTCCCTATGCTTTCTGTCTGTACTGTGCAGTTTTAATGTATTCTGAAATCTTGCGTAACCTGATCACTGGATGAGATGATATTCTTAAGGACATCAAAAGCCAGCTACTGAAAATGTTTGCCATCATAAAAGTGCTCCTTTTTGTTCTTGCTTAATAAATGCATTAATCATAATTCAGCAGGGGAAAAAAAAAAAAGCCAGTCTGTTACAGTAAAACCATCTGACCTTTATTTCTTTTGTTCAAAGAAAAAGATATAAAACTGAAGTTCCTTTAAAATTTTCCATGATAAATGTTTCTCTGCTTTCTTTTTCAGGTTTCTCTAATTTGTACGAAGGAGACTTTGATTGATTGAAACCCCCTAGTAAATCTTTAAGTCCTTAACCACTTACTGCTTGCTTGATATAGCATTTGCTGTTGTTTATAGTCTGCTATCCATGGGATTGGTTTTCGGTGTAATAAAGTACTAAAAATCTCATAGAGTTGGATCAACTTGGGTGTTCTGCGGTTAGCATGGTGGTTGTTATGCCTAATTCCCACAGCAGAGAGGGGGAATTAGGGGGAGCATCATAAAGAACAAAAGTTAGTGGATTGCCAGCTGAGTAAAGCCCTCACTGTGAACAGGTTTGGGTAATAGCAATATTTCTAAAGGGGAGGGTAATGACACTTAAGTGAGGTTGGTCTTAGTAAGCAGTTGCAGGTCTGGATCCAATAATGTATCATTTACTGCGTCTGGAATAGATCGCTTGAATAAATTAAGTGAACTCTTACCCTGCTGTGAGCTTTCTTGCTGTGTGCTCTGTGCTTATTAGCCTCCTAGCCCCTAGTTTGACCCTGTTCCTTTCTTAAATTAATGCATCTCCAATTCCCTAATCTAGCCCTTTTTTTTTTTTTAATCTCATGTTTCTTTGTTTCCACCCAACTTGAGGAAATAGCTGAGGAGTTTTCAACTGTTTACCCAGAGGCAAAATTAACAGGTGCATTCGGGGTTATTGTGAGGCTCATCAGATGCGCTGAGGGCTTGGCTCAGCTCCCACTCTGATAAACAAAACGGTATTGTAAATTAATTGAAAACTGACCAAGATGAAAGTATCACTTAACACATAGGTATAGTTTTGAAATTTTATTTTTTTATTCTTATAGTGACAGAAGGACATTTTAAAAAGGGCATTTCACCATGTCAGGATCTTATTATCTATGGTGAAGACAGAAAACACTAATGATCCAGATTTGGTGAGGGGGTAGTACTTAAAAAAAAAAAACCATAACTTTTTAATGAGTCATAGCATTTTGAGCCATTATCAGCCTAGCTGACAGTATGACACTCAGAGAAGATTTTTCAGCTTTAGAGTGGTTCCTCCTTTATTTGAAATAGAGAACACTTTTAACACAGGAATGTCCTTACCACTGTGCATACTGATTTTTTACAGACATCCTTCATTTATGATACAGTCAAGAGTGCATGAAAGTACATTTGCTGTCATTTGCCTGATGTGATTTGGAAGAATTCAGCAAGCACAGAGCAGAAGGTGGAAAGGTTAAGAAGAAATGCATTATGATATGTGTTATGTCTTTACCCAGGGATCACTTACAGGAGATTCTAGCCAGCTCCACTTTATACTCAAAGGCTTTTCAGTAGGGACAAAAGCTCTTTAAGATTCAGCTTCCTCATTGTGAAAAACTAAACCTCATTTTTTTCAGAGAACACGGTCTCCTTCCAAGCACTTCTAGTGCTAAAGACAAAAGGCCTTGAAAAGTTCTTTGTTGAAAGGAGTTTTGCAATCATTCATGTGTCACAATATGTGAAGGCAATCTAGTTTATAAAATATCAGGAAGTTCACGACGAGCTGTTTAGCGACCTTGTAATAATCTGTCATTTCAGTCAGATTCTGTGACATCAGAGCCTTTTAATGGTCATTTAGAAAAGTGAAATCAATAAGACAGGAAAGTAGTTACTGCTCTCTTTGGTAGAGAGAAGATAGGCTGGAAGATGCAAGAATTCTTTAGGTATTTCCTTATGATGTCTTGGAGACAACAGATTTTGCAATGGATTGTAAAATCGTCTGTATGTAGCAGCAGCACCAATTCCAAAAACTATTTCTCTGTGTTCTACTTGTGAGTGCTTGTTGACTGGCTTGTTGTTTTGGGGGGGAATGGGTAAGGCTGTCCACTGGTATCTAAAACTCTGGAGTCATTTGCAGTGTGGAGAATGGAATAGGACTGAAACATCAAGATGGCAGTAATACCTTCATGGTGAAAAGCTGAATGATGTTGTAATACATTGCATTTAGTATGCAGCCTTGATCTCCACGCTCTGCCTGATAACCTCTTCCAAGATGTGGTTAGGTGTTCCAGATGCCAGTGCAGGTTTGTAAAACTAATCATTAGAAGATGTGGTTGTAGACGGCGTCCCCTGACCCTTTGTAGTTTCGACACATCAAGTGACTTTGGAGGCTAAACAGGGAGAACACACATTTCAGTTTTGTTGGCTAAGGTACAATATCGGTAGTGGTGACGATCACAAGACAAACTGCACTCTGGAGCAGCTGAGCACACTCTTCCTTGTTTCTCTATCAACACTGATCAGTGAGGTTCTGAAATGATTTTGATATCTGCGCTTCCCTGCAGGATCCTGTAGCAGCATAGGTTGCACTGAAAGTTGTGGGAGAACAAACTGGTTCAGGTCGGCTCACAACAAACAGGACATTTCCTCGCTCATGATTTCTCTGCTCCTTATGCCTACACTGGCAGGTTTCTCACATAATGTTATCTTTTCTATTGCTTCATTTCTTGTAAGTTTTTCACCTTTAAAACTGCCATTGGTTTAACTCCTGTTTAGACTGTTCCGGAGATTATCTGAGGATCCTACAATATTCCTACTAAAAGAAGAAGAAAAGAGAAAGGACACACAAAGAATGGCTACCTCTGTTCTGATTTTGTAGCTTAGGTGATCAGTGTGATCAGAGAAGAACAGATGGTTTTTTGGACTTGATAAGCTAGTTAAGATACACAAGCAACAGCTGAGGGATTCAGGTGTACCTATGAAAGCTAGGACAGTAGTTTTCCTTTCAGATCAGGTCACACTGGAGGTGGGGAAGGGTCAGGTGTGCTACCAACTGTGCTGGTTTTTGTAAGGCTAGAATGAGATGCTGCTTCTCTCTCCCAAGTTAATCAGTCCTGTAGTTTTTGCAACACAGCTGTGTGTTTCCACCAGGTTCACAGATCTCTGTTTGCCCTTAATGCTCTTACTCTTAATGAAGTTTGAGTAGATCTGTGTGTTTCTCCTGGCATCCCTGTGTCACTCAAGATGCTGCATAGGGCTGTGATTGCTTTGGAGTTGGCTTCATCTTTGAGATAAGTAAAAGGAGGTAAGAGCCTCTCAATTGCCAATCTCCTTAATGATAAAACGAAATGCTATTCAAAGTGTATCTCTGTTGGAGATCCTGTGCTTTCTTTCATGCTTTTGGTCACCATGAAGTAATTCATTTAGATGTCAGAAAGGTTAATTAATATATCACTGAAATTAACATGGACACTGTTCAGTTGCAGAGCTATTGCTCTGTGTACTATCCAGACTCAAGCCTTGCTGTAATGTTTACTTTTTGCTCTTGGTCAAGAATTTCTTCCAGCTGTAAAGAACAAAACATGGTATGGTTTACATTTTTGTAATGGACGATTGAACACACAACTATATATATATGGGGATTTAGGAACATCATTTACAGGAATTTATGGACAAAGTGATATGTATTTGAGCGATGTTCTTTTTTTATTATTTTAACTCATCAAAAGACTTCTCTCATATCCTGGAGAATTACTTAGGTTACACCTATTTATACACTCTCTTACCATAGAAATGCAAAACACTTTGCAGAACTGGTGAATTTTACCTGTGTTTTAAGCAAGGGTAAGGTGAGCTAAAGCAAACCAAAGTTGATAGCAGTTTCTGCTGCCTTTGATAAGGGACCTGATTTTGTGTGCACTTTCAGCAGTGGGTCACTTAAGCATTGCAAATACTCTGCAGGTCAGGTCATCAGATTTTTTTCCCCAAACTGATGCTTAAGCCTCATGCAAAACAATAATGGGATGGAGACTATTGGCTGAACAGCTAAGTTATCTCAGAAATGTCTGTGCTGTAGCATGTTGAGAGCCACTATAATCTTGGCAAACGAAAATCGTGTATTCTGGGAGTTATCCTTGTGCAAGATGGTTGCCAAGAATTCATTCTTAAACAGTAATAAATTAGACTGTGCCCACGTTGGGGAGGGGAGAGAAACATTGGAATATGTTTTTGAATACGAATGGTTCCATAAATAAATTTATATATAGAATTCAGAAATTGCAGAAAAACAGAGCGTACATTGTCAGAAGCTGTGTTACTGTGACTGAAGCATCTCTTCAACTTCCAGAAAGACATCATCACATTGTAAATTATCCTGCTAAGTGTGAAATGCAAGCCAGAAGGTTCACGTAGGATGGATGGTTCAAGAGGACCAACAGAAACCAGAAGCAAGGAGGATGTAGGGAAAAATGTCTGAATAGCAAATATGACTAGATCAGTTGGGATTAAATGAGCTCCGGAGGTCTTTTGCAATCTGAATTATTCTGTAATTCTCTGATCATTATGTAAGTTGGGTGCTACTGCTTTCTTAAAATTAGAGAAGTCACATGTATCAGATATTTTAAGATTCAGCTTCTCATAGTGCTGTATCTCTAAAAAGACAGTTCTATACCAGTAGAAAAAAAAATATTTTAGAGTTTTCTTCTTGGTTTTTAATTTGCTCAATTTAAGTATAGAAGTGTTTTATGTATTCACTTTGGGTATACTTCTTACTTCTCCCATCCCACACAGGTAATAATCTTATAGGTGTCGTTGCCCACTAATAACTTTAGAAGCTGGGGATGAAGGATTAAATTCCTTTTGTCTTTTTTTTTTTTTTTAAAAAATGCTTTATAACTATGCTCCTAAATATGCATTGGATTGACATACACTGTATGAATTGGGGTTGGTTTTTTCTTTTTGTCTCAAGAGAAGGCTGTATTTCTGGTTAAAATCAGAGAAGTCTAAAGGAAATAAGTTAATTGTTTATATTTTGACTTTATTTTTTCCCAGAGATATGAAAAGTGTCATTCATATGGCAAATGCTTGTGTAATGATAATAGTGTGAAGTGCAACCAAAATTATTTTGATTTTTTTGAAGTTCTGAAGTACACAGTGCAATTGTAGTTATAATGAACCTTGTCTTACAATGAAGTTACTCTCTAGAGAGCAGCAAGAGTGGAGAGATTCACTTGAGCCACGCTGTGCTAGTCTAGCAGGATGCCATATTTGCTGTGGGGGGTTTTCTGCTGATCTCGTTAGCCCAACTGCCATGAGATGAATGAAAGGAATTGCTTGGGGAAATAAAATACATTATTTTTTCTACCGTTTTTGTGGGCTTGTCTGGGCCTCCATCCTATGACTTCTTGCTCTCAGAGTGAGGTTTATGTTACCATTTGCAGGAAGTCGGATTCAACTGAAGGACTTTATCCTGTAAGTACTTGCAGTTTCTTAACTATGTACGTGAAACCAGTATGTCCTTTCCTACTTCCCAAACTATTGAATGCAGGATCAAATCCCAGAACAATACCTTAAAATACCTCTGAAAAGGTACACACAGCGCGTATATTTTATCAGAGTCATAATATTTCTGTTCTGGGTGTTAAAAACTCACTCTCAAACACAGTGGAGTTCCTTGAATCCATATGTTAAGAAGGGAAATTATATTAATACAGTAGGGTAAGAGTCATCTTGTTCTACAGTTTAAAAAAAACTTTACTGTGGATTTTGGAGA
Source organism: Burhinus oedicnemus (assembly GCA_008921705.1). Taxonomy (NCBI): domain Eukaryota; kingdom Metazoa; phylum Chordata; class Aves; order Charadriiformes; family Burhinidae; genus Burhinus; species Burhinus oedicnemus. The sequence continues at coordinate 38,900 of VFFE01006665.1, read as the reverse complement.
TGGCTGAAGGAAAGAATGAATAGTCACTCTCAATAGAGAATATCTGAGTTTGAACTCTCTGGTGCATTCCAGTGATGTTGAATAATCATTTTTGTCTTAATTTGTGTGTGGATGATGTGTGTGTGTTTGAGGGCCGTGAGGCCCCCATTTACCTATTAGAAGTGAGCTTTCTATATTTATTTATGAGAGAAAAGAAAAATTATATTAAAATGCTTTCGATAGTGCATACAAGTAATGCCATTATAAAGGCAGCATCTAGACTATTGTGCCTTTTTAAAACATATTGTACAGAGTGCAAATTACCTGCAAATTAAACACTTTTGGAAGTAAGATAACTACATGCAAATAAATATTTAACTTGCAAACTTCTTAATATGTATTTTGTGCAGTGGCTTGGATTTTGGAGGGGAAGCAATGAGGTTAGGTTGCACAGTCTTGAGCCAGGTTGCTGATTAACTGTGTTAAAGGAATATTCTGAAGCTAGTAAGTCTGCTGAACACTACTTATGAATCACCTTATGTGTGTCGGTGGCTCCGCTCCTACAAAGACTGGCATATACGCTTAAAGCTACACCATGTGAGTATTCCCCTCGAGGTGACAACTCATGCTGAGTAAAATCAAGGGTAATTGTAAATCTTTTCAGGCTCAAATCCTGTTTGTGAAGCTATATATGTGCACGTGCATGTGCAAACACTGTAAACTGCCATGTGTTACACTTTAAAAATGCCTGTTCACACCTGAGCAGTATTTTCCTGTGCTGTTCACCAGGTTCTTTACATTTAGATTGGGCTATAGCAGTGCTGGCAGCAGAGGGGAAAGTTTGTGTATCTTAAACTAGGCTGGCTGTGTCTATGAAGGAAGTTTTTAGGTTATCTAGTAACCTGCTATCCCCATCAGCTAAAGTAAAGATCGTGTTGTACTAACTCTCAAAAGCCTTTTTGGGGGAAGCACAGCATACCCAGGCCATTGCACAGGATTTTATTCCTCTGAATTCTCTCTCCAGCTCTGCGCAGAACTGGGAAGCTTCGGTGACCTCAGAAAGGCCCGAGGTATCTGCTTGAAACCCTGCTGCCAAACATGGAGTCCTTGCAGCGGACTTCGCCTCTGGGAGGATGCATGTTACTTTTCCCCCCTGTGCATAGGTAGCTTTTCTAGGGCCATCAGCTGCCTCTTTATCTACTACAGAGAAGCATCTGGAGGAGTTTTTGCAACTTGGAGAAGCATTAACTCTGAGAAGCTATTCGTGTTGTTTGAAGTATGGCTACTCCCTGGTACTGTCATCTTCTCACCCATGGGAACTTGACCTCATGGAAAAGCTTGTGTGGGCTCAGTGTCATCATTTAAGCATGTCAGGGAATTGTTGTTCTTCGCCCTGCACTCCACTCTTGTTACCGGAGAGGAACACTGAGCCCCTAATGGGTAACAGAAATAGTGTTTGATGCTCCTGCTAATAAACATTGCACACAACTGAGTTTATTGTCCCTCTGATGCAAGTCATCCTCTAACACAGTAAAAGTGCAGTTAGCAGATCCTGGCCACACCGCACAATTCAGTACAACAGTATATTTTTTTATTATTATTTTTTGGAGTGGAAATTAAACATTCCCCTTTCATTGGGAGGGAGAAGATGTATCTGATTTAGAATGACTGGAGTAGTAAGTCATGGGTGGAATGATGGATCTTGGATATACTTGAAGGGATAATTGTACACAACCAGTAAAGCTGGTAAATATTTAAGGGTCATGGGTTAAATGTCAGAGCCACAGTACTTGAGCTCAACTCCATAAAGTATCAAGAATGACTGGTAATTAAATCCAGGGTATATTTCACCAAAGGGAAATAAATTTGACAGCTAACAACCAATACTGGATTACCACCTCTCAGAGGTTAGGGATCATGCTAGTAATTGTAGGTGGTTTACAGTTGTTAACATAATAGTAATAGGTAGAATGATTGCTTACTCATAGACATCACAGTACCAAGCAAAACTAAATCTTCTGTGTGTTAAAGAGAAAAAGAAGCCCGCTAATCATTACAGTGACTTCATTTTACTTCACTTGGCATTTTACTGTTTAAAATAAACATCCTTAGGCTGTTCCTGCTTGAATCTCAAAAGTGAATGTAATCATGATACAATGTCCTCGACTCTTCCCTGAAGTTGAATGTAAGGAAAAATTAAAGTTGTAGTAGACAAGTGGCTTTGTAATATCTCTTTCTGAGTTGTTTTACATTTCGAAAGCAACATGGGCAGATATGTCTGCATTTAATCATTATGACAAATTCCTTTCCCTGTCCCTGCTCCCAAGCAGATTTTTACCACTAGGTAATCCTCTCTTTAATAAGTTCTCCTTGGTAATCTGCTAAGATCTTGCACTTATGGAACGTCTTAGCCAAAATTTTCCAGATACGCTTGAAACCATGGTTGATAATTAATGTGGTTTCACATACTGGAAACTGATGCACAGTACTTCTGATGCAGGCTTTATTAATTGCAAAGTCTCCTGTATTGTTTTTAGGTGATCATGTAAACTAGACACCAGTTTCTTCTCAGCTGAACTCACTGCTTAATAGTTTTTGTATTTGTCTGCAGAAGGAGGCGCTTAACACAAGGTCTGGCTGGAGAAAAGATTCATTTGCAAGATTTGAGGGCGGAGGTGGGAACATTATTTAATCTTGGAACAGAGGAAAGAGCTTTCAAAATGTTTAGTCAAGTGGTATGGTAGCCCCAAAAACTGTTGCATCCCATCTTCAAAGCAAGCAATTTCTGTAGCTAAGACCCCATTATTTTGAGATGCTTGAAAGAGAAACTTCTCTGTTCCTGCCCGCTGTCCCATTAATTCCAGTCCTTTTGGTGTTTTGCATCACCAAAGGTTTCTTGCAATCATGTTCAACTTAAAGAGGCCGATCTGTTTGGGTGGAAAGACAAATGCCTTTTCACATGTGTGAGAAGCACGTTTTTTCACATGTATGCCAAACAGGATTTAATGATCTTTGGGTCTGAGAGGAAGAATGCAAGCTAAGCCAAATTTATGTAATCGTGAGAAATTGTCATGAATAAAAAGCTAACTGAAGGTATATATGTCTAGTGTTGAAAAAATTCCTGGTCCTTTTCAAAAAAAGTCTTAAGCATAGTTCTTTATACCCAGGTTGACCAGCAACAGCAGAGATAGGGGATTGACTTGAAAGCTCGACTGCTCCTTGTAATGGAGCAGGATGTGTTGGTCTTTGATAATTCAGTTCCTTTTGGCAGCTTGTGCTGCATTGCAGGTCGACAGCTCTGACTTGGACTGAGTTAACTGGAGTGGTAGTCATGCAATTTACTGTCAGCGTGAATGAATTTAAGTAAATCCCTGTATACGATTTTTCACAGAATCCTCCTACTTACGATAATAAAGAGGACACAGTTTGTATTTTCTTGCCTCCCAGAGGTAAAACTCTTTGAGAACAACAGCCTTAACTCAAGTGTGCAAAATGAGGTGATTCGTAGCAAATGAGCAATTTTATTTATTTGTGTAGGGGGGCTTGTTTGTTTTGAGGGTTCTTGGGTTTTTTAATCCTTTCCTGTACCCGCAAGTTTCCTGCTCGGACCGAAAGTTTCTCCAGGTTCCTCAGGGGACGTGTGAGTTTGTGTGAGCGGCCTCCAAGTGGCAGCGACCTGTCGTTGACATCAGCGCTGCTGTTGCTCGCTTGCTGCCTTCTTCTCTTCCTCTTCCTTGCTGTTCCTCTCTCTTTCCCCCCCACCCCCCTCCCTTTTTCTCCTCTGCGGCTGTTCGGCCGTGGGCAGTCATAATGCATGGCACGGCCCTTGGTTTGTCTTTCAGGTCCTCCTGTTTCCTCCTTGTGAGGCCCAGAGGTTTCCAGCGTCTGCAGTCGTTTCAGGTCTTCCTTTCAGAAAGGCAAAAGCCGATGTGGAGATCCTGTCCAGACCTGTGGGAAAGTGCAGCCCAGCAATAGCTATTAATACTGTTCCTTTCCCACTCCTTCTGAAAGGAACTCCCAACAGGAAGGTTTCAGCAGTCTGCACAACTTCGCGGCTTCGCTTTAACTCTTTGGCTCCTACATCATTAGGCTGCCTCAACAAAGCCGCCTCAGCTTTTTTTGCCAAATGTTCATTGTCTCTTGAAATAATTGCTAGCAGAGGTTTGCCATTAAGAGTCTTTACAACAGCATTTTTCCCACTCCTCCCCAGGGAGATGTTAGTAGTGCTTGATTCAGAGATTATTGGTGTCGACTTCAGTATTTGGAAATACGTCTTGACTGTCATCAAGGTTAATAAAAAAGCTTTAAAGGATAGTATCAACAGGTTAGTTTGGCTTACCAGTAAATGGTCACAATGTGTGAAGGGGTTTGCATGCTAACCTTTTTGGAGTATAGTTTGCTCTGTTCCTCGGGGCTCTGCTCTCCCTCAGCCCACATATTTAACTCTAATGAGATACCACCCGTGCACTGCAAGGGAAGAATGGAGCTTCTCATTGCTCTGTGGTAATCGCTATCAGCCTGTGTCATTTTTGACATGTAGGGTAGATATCTGCCTCTTCTGGCCTCTCTCGTAAGAGCTCTAAATAAGTAAAAAAATAAATAGGGGGGAAACGATATATATTTATCACTGAAACGTAGGGTAGGCCACTTGGAGAAATGGTTAATTTTAGACATATTTCAAAGGGCCAACTATTCATTATATAGTTACTGAAATACTACCACTACAAGTTCTCTCTAGGGGCATTTTTTACAGTTTTTGCTGGTTCTCCCCTCTTGGAAACAAAAATAATTTAGTCGGTTTCACTTTTGTTTCTAGTCCCATTCTAATCGAGGTCATCATAGTTTTTGTGGCTGGGCACCATATTACCACATTTGCACCATCACATGAAAAGAAAGTATTTCATTTGTAAAACTGGAAGGCTGGGTTTACCCCTCTTATTCCCTTTTAACATCTGTGCTTATTTTTCAGGCATATTTTTAAAACTTATTTCTATAGTTCTGTGAAAAGATTCGTTTGTGAATGTAATTGTCAACAGAGTTACTGGTAAAACGTCTTTCAACAATGCGTTCCCAGTGGTTGTTGCATAAGCAGAGAAAAGTAATAAGCTAAATAATAACACTTTATATGCGCATTCCTGGCATTTTTAAATTTAGAATGAACTAGCCCCTTTTTAAAATGTAACGGAAGATATAGGATGGTATCAGTGTCACAGTGTTGTTATGATTAGAGTATCCCAAAAACATAACTCTGAATTTTACTATGCTTTTTGTAACTCTGATGGAGTTTTTGTGTCACTCCATTCTTCCACAATACTTTCTTTTAAACCTCCCAAGAAAAGTAGGAATGCTGCCTAAAAACACGTACCTAAAAAGCACAACTTAAAATGCTGCTTCTTTTTATTAAAAAAGAACAAAAGGCACACATACGTGTTCTTTATGGAAAACTAAATTATGTAAGAAAATAAATGCTACTTAAGAGGAAATGTAACAGATGAAGTATAAAGAGTTTTACTTCCTGTATTTTGATTTTTAACCTTTCCCAAACTTTCTCTATTGTAAAGTTAAAACAAAGTCTTATCAGTGAGTGCCATATAGCAGCAGCTGGATAGCATTAGAGCCCTCTGTACGAGCTATTCTTCTTCATTACCTTTTTCATGACAGCTCTTACTTTGCACAGAAAATGTTACTTTGTATTGGAGATTTATGTAATTCAGGTGTCTTCCATTCTGAATTAAAGCATGGCTGCAGTGGAAATGAGGGGTTTACAAGTATAGTCAGTAGAAATTTATGGGACAAAAAAGGCGAAATTTACAAAGTTCAGTGAAAAAACATGAGTTTATATAAGGACTTTAATGACTCCCCTTTCCCTGGCCCCACCTTGAATCATCATTGAATGTCAGTGAAAGAAGAGCATTATTGTGGTTGGTTCAGAGAGGGCGTTTGATGGCAAATCTGTTCTGGTTTCTGTGTGCGTTAAAACTAAATAATCTGGTGGGTGCAATCCTGTTAAAGCAAAAATGGCACACGCTCTTATTCTTATACTTATTCTTATACTTATTCTTATACTTATTCTTATACTTATTCTTATTCTTATACTTGATAAACTGATGTGGTTAATCTCTAACTTCTAATGTTTATTTGAAATTTCTCTAATTTATTTAAATAGTAATTTAAATTTGGAGCCAGCAGAGAGGTCCGCTGCTAGTACAGCACTCAGCCCTAGAGGAATCAAATTACGTCTTGGGCTTCTTCCTCTAATGCTGCCCTAAGCAGCATGGGAGTGCTGGAGAAGTGTTACCCTTATCCCCTAGGGTGAGAAGACATTGGTTTGTGTTGCAATTTCCAATGACTAGATTTGTTCAGGATTTTTCTGTTGAAATATTTTATCACAGAAAAAAAAATGTTGTTTTGTTTAAATCAAATGTTTGCAGGAGTATAACAATTTCAGTGGCGGTCAAAAAAACAGGTTTAAGTCGTCATTACCTCCACCAGCACTGCCAATTTTAGACCAATGACCTACAAGTTCAATCCCACGTCACAGCAGTACATTTTACCATATTGCTGGATATTCTAAAATGGGTATTTACAGATCATGGGAATCATTTTGCAAGCAACGACTTGACCCTGGTCTCCCACATGCCACCTGAAAATTCTGGTCTGTGGTCTGTAGAGCTGTATGCTCTTTGGTCCAAAAAATAGGAAAATATTTATACAAAGTTATCACAACTCCAACAGAAAAGATGTACGGGGACAACCTGAGAGTAAACACTAAGATGTTTAAAGGACATATCTGAAGGGCTAAGTTTCAAGCCCCTGATGTGTTCTCAGTGGACCTAGGGATTTAAAAGACGGGTAAGGGCTCTCCACGCATTGCGCAACAGGTTGTTCTGGGGTAGGTCTCTCCTGAGGCCACTGTTTTGTTTTGCCTTCCCTCTCTCAACTTCAAAAGGCTTGGGCTTATACCAGTGTAAAGTGGGAGAGCTTTAACATTGCAGAAAGGGTATTAGGAACAAGATAGTGATTTCTCACCTAGATCTGCCAGTTACCCTTCCAGCTGTTTTGAGACTGTGTTGTCTTATTGTAAGTATGCTCTAAGCGAGACCTTTCTGCAGCATGAAATGGTGCTGAAGTTAGTCAAAGAGGCCGAGAACACCAGTGATATCTTAACGGGAAAACCTTCCCTGGAAATTAACTTCTTTATACTCCCCTCTGTTTCCATGCAAGTATTAATGTTTGCTGATTAAGGGACCAGACCAGAGGAAGCCTACAGTTGGTGTTTCTCATTTGAATGTGTGTTTAGGCTGGTTTCCTAAGGAAACAAGGCTTAGGCAATCACACTGTTTTTCTGTGCCTTCCTCCTCCCTGGAGGCTTTTGAACCTGCTAGACAATTTCAAATGAGAGTCTCACAGGTAATTAATTTTCTTTAAGTCTGAAAACCAGTGGCTGGGGAAGGGAGAGGAACTGAAATTAATGCCCCACTGAGGGAATGGTAAGTACAATTTTGCTGTTGTCCATTCTGTTCAACAGGAGTTGCCTGGTCGGACGGCACACGCCTGGCTCTAGCAGAGGCTCTATCTTGCTTGGGGAGGTGCTATAGGGAACCTAAGAAGAGCAGGAGCTGTTGGAGGAGTGAGGGAGCAGCTGAGGTGGGGAAGGACATTAAAAAAATATAAATCTGTGAGAAGACAGACATCATTAATTCTGTTGCTCACAGGACAAATTGTTGAAATGGTGGACTTCACAGAGAGAACTGCTGGTCTTCATACTTCATGAAAGTTATCCTGTCAGCTGTGGGACAATCACACCTTCCTAGGCTGTGACAGCACAGCCTGTACATGCCACTTGCCTAGTAATTTCCGACCGTAACCTGATAGCTTACGTAGGAATCCAGACAATACGAGGCAGAGCAGTTGCATTTCCTGTGGCTAAATCCTTTCAAGGATGGCCAAAAAAAAGATATTTTTTTTTAAAGACGTTTCCTAGAGCTTTGGATTCTTGTGCATCTACTCTCCAGTCTACATCTGTGCTTTTCAGTTCTGGTTGTTGCATCATCTCTGGGGTACTTCTGTAGTTTAGGCAAGATGACTGACAGCTGTCTGTATCTGCCAGGGCTGTTACTTGTTAATCCAGAGAGCCAGACCCTCCAGCGGTGTGCACCTGCAAACAATAAACTGTCACCATCATAGTGTAATTACTTTTATTTTTTAGCTTGTTTTAAAATATGTAGTAGTATTTGTATGGCTCGTAAACTTAAAATACATAATACTGTCATCATGTAGGGGCCAGATGATCAGTATTGCGTTAGTTTTGCTTTTTTTCCACACTACCATTTTTACATCTATTCATTTGAAAACTTTCCTCAACAGATGTAGCATATGTTATGGTCTGATGGCTGCCAAACTCCAGCTGCAACCTCCTTGAGGCCAAGACCCTCTTCTGAAACTCTTTGTCATTTCAAGCTCAGACATATATTCAAGGACAGCTCTCCAGCCTTTAAAGGTCTTCAGGGACAAAGTCCAGAAAGTTAGGAAAGAGCAATCACACCCAAAGAGAGACTCTGAAGTCTAAAATGTTTCAGTGCATCTCTGTCTTGGTCCTATTTTTAAAAGAATTAAGTAATTTTAGAATTGCTTGTTTCCTTCTGTCAGGATGTCAATCCTGCAATCCATACCACTTCAATCTCTCTATTTGAATTTTCTCCATTTTATTAAAATTCCTGTTTCATCTCAGGCCTTCCTTGCATTCTGTTCCTCTTTGTTGTTGCAGGGTGGTTAATTCCTGTTTAGAAGTGGGATGAAGACTCTGTCAGCTAAGTCTGGGTCCTTACAGTTGCTGGGAACAGGTTTTGGACTTTGGGACCACAGGTGTCCTAAATCATCCAAAGCAGCATTGTCCTTCTAGGGGAGTTCAGCCATGACCCATAAATCTTTACTCATCAACCAGGTTTCTGTGCTTTGCCCTGCTATCTTTTCTTGGTCCTGGCACGGCAGCAAGTGACAGCTTGAAAAGGTGGGAATGTTCTTACTAAAAACATTAAGTGGAAACAGGAAGGAAACGCAAAGATTCAGAGAGAGAGAGTTTGTTTCTATTGGGAGGTAGGAGCAAGACTTACTGCAGTCAAAGAAAGTAATTTGGCTTCCAGAGCATTCTTCTGGAAACCTGCTTGACCGAGGACCTGCAGAGTGACAGACATGAAGTGCCAATGCTTTCCTACCCAGAAGGAAAATACAGAGAGGTGAACTAAAATAGTCAGCATAAGTTTTGTGTGCAAGTCAGTTTATATATATGCTAAAGAAACATCAGACCAGGGATATATCAGGTTAAGACTCCAGCTGGTCTACAGATGGAGTGAGAAGGATTAGAGAAATGTGCCATCACAGAGGATTACAAGGAAATCTTGAGAGTAACTAGTATGAAAATACTGAACTTTCAACAGCATATTAACTATTCATAGGAACTGCCATGCTGGCTCAAACCAGAATTTAGTCTTGCTAAACACCCTGTCACTGTCAGTGGCCAATAATGAAAGCTTGAGAAAAGAGCATAGGAACAAGGCAAGCTTACAAGTGATTCTTACCAACTTCCACAATGAGTAAGGTGTTCAACGCCTGTGAATTTTTCAGGACCTGACTTTGTTTCAGCACTTACATATGGAATTGTATTTCTAAATCTCTGTGAGATTACCTGAAAAAAATGACGTAGTTGTTTGTAGCCAAGATCCTGGAAATTTTTCTGAGCAGGGAAGACAGATGTAGAGGTGTCTCACGTAAAAGAAGATATTCCATTTATCTGATTGATATGGCAGTAAAGCCGAAAGTAGATACAGTACATATCTTGGACAACATGGCATACATACAACAAATGCTAAAGTTGAGCTTTTTCTTTTCTTTTCTTTTCTTTTCTTTTTTTTTTTGACTGTAATGAACACTGTAGAGCACCCTAAGGTATTCTGCAACTCAGTGAAGTCCAGAATGGTATGATTCAGTTCTACCTCTCACCAGTCCTATGTGCCCTTAAAAGCGGTATTCTCTCATCAATAAAACATTCCTGTTTCTACTAGAGTGTTCAAAGTTGAATCTCGGCACATTTTAGATTTGGGTTTTTAAGTGGGTGTCAGGGAGTTAGATGTGGCTTCATGTTAAATTTCTGTTAGATTTGGGCAAGACAGAGAATTGTTTGAAATTTGGAATTGCTTGGACAGCAGAAATAAGAAATAATCCTGAATTTGTCACTGAAGGAATGAGCATGTTCAGGTCACAGTAAAAGCTTTTTTTTCTTCTCTGGTTCTCCTGTTTTTCTGTGAAAATTTAGTGCTTTAATTGTGTAATTTATCATTTTGTGATGATTTCCCCTGATTTTTAGCTGTCATTAAATGACTTAATTCCTGAATGAATAGAATGTGTATGTGAAATATTATTGGCTCATCAGGGCTTGTCAGGCAGATATATTTCTGCCTTGACCCATTAAATTTTGAGTTATCCTGTCAGAGGTCTTAGTGTCATTAGTACCTTCCAAAAAATTAATCAGAAAATAAATGTTAATTAACATATATTTGTAAAGAGTTAATATATCAGCAGTTATACTTTAATATTAATAAAATCTAAATAATTTTTTTTTTCTCAGAAGTGTATATTTACCAAGGGTTTGGTTGTTGGCTTTTTTCCCCAGGAGACATGAAGGAGATGCTACTATTTTTTCTTCATTACGTCTTTTTTGTTATCTTCCTTAATAATTAAAAGCTGGCCATTCATGGGCAGCAGTTTGCAGCATACTTTTCCTGTTTAAGTCTTTTGGATTCCTTCTTAAAGAGTACAGGTCAACAAAAATGCATGTGAGTGTGTGGGTAACTTTCATAAAGCAGGTGTGTCATGAACATAATCATTTGTGCTTTCATTTAAAGAAATTTACAGTTTAATTACAACACACTCAGCTCTCTCAGGAAAAAAAAAAACTGAGAAAAGACAAAAAAGGCTTTGTAATCCTGTGCTGCATTCAGGGTTTAGATCTCACCTTGTAAAAGTTTTTATTGCAGCCTCCTCCTCCACTTGTGCCATGAAACAGTGAATCACTCCTTCATGTCTCTAACTACGACTGCAGCTCTCATGTTTTATCCTGACACCTCCTAGATGAGCTTTCCATACCAGGGAAAGGGAGGACATTTGATGCTTCTAATATTATTCTGACGCCTCCCCTTCTCAGAGGAGTCAACCTTGCTGGCTGCCTTGGCTGTGAATCCCAGCATGAGACCACATTCAATGTGATTAATGTACGCGGGAGCTCAAACCACCCCTCCACTTCTTCCAGGGCATTCGTTCTCATGGCATAACGTTTCATGTGTTCAGCTGTAGGATGACCTGGGCAGAGGCCCAGTGGTGCCGATAATTTTCCATCCTTTGTACAAGTATCAAGAGAAACTAGTCCAAAGCAACTGACAGCGGCCTCCCTCGTTGCTGCTAGTGCTAATGATCTTCTGTAGCTGAAGACTTCCTTCCTTGTGTGGCCCTCACACTTTACTGCGTAAATAGGTGATCTGTACAGTGGCAGTGGAGACATAACTCTTCTTCCTTAGAAAATGATAACTTCTCTTGTCTT